>DWTW01000071.1:0-22419 GCA_018246275.1 Papilio slateri
AATGAATGCTGGTTAGCAATACGTAGTGTACAGTAACGCGCGCCCGACGAGAAGACGACCTGACCAATAACGGTTCTCGCGACATTTGACTATCTCGGCAACGGAATTATCCTTTTCATAATAAAATAAAAATAAAATAGTAGATAAAAATTTAAGTAAAACCAATTATTCCCAAGGAGGGTTACCATCAGGCAGGCGGCCGCCGTTTAAACTGTAGCCAAAATATAAATACAGTATGTACTACGATAATACTGTGCTAACCCCACATAACGTTGGAAAAGAGCAGAGAGATGATGACTTGCTTGTTTGCATCCTTGTACCATATCCCAAGAAGTATCTAGATAATAAAAATATCAGAATTAAAATTTATATAAAAAGGGAAAGGCTTAAAACAAAATAAAAATTTTAATACAGTGGGTCATATTGTATTACTCAAAAAAATTAAGAAAAAAACGCAGTAGAATTTTAGGTAATGATTTGGTAACACAGAGTCAATGTCAAAATTTAATAGGGATGTAGTCATGAGTTTCGATTAAAGTACTATTAGGACATCGATTGTATTATTGATATTTGTGGTTCTAACAATAATACATATTCATAATCTTTTAAGACAGATGTCGGTTTAATATTATGAAATCTTATGTGAATATATTATTTTCTTTATGACGCTGTAAGCAGGCTGGGACACATTTGAAAAATTGACAAAAACAATTGAAAAAAAAAAGATTTTTAATTATTTAAATTTAAAATGTTATGTTGTAATGTTATTGAAAAAATACAATTAATTAAATACCCAAAAATAAGTTAACTTTGGCAGCCAGATCCAAAGGTCCAAATTCTAGCTATACGGAAGTACGAACAATTTATTGCTTGAGCTCTTCTTTCTTCTCTTTTCTCTGCCTTTCTGCCACGTACCAGCAACAACAAATAACAGTTATTTAAAACCACTAGCTCGTTTGATTGCTTATCCAATAAAAACATCTGCTAACGTAAATGAAAAAACAACGTATTTATTTCGTGACTTTAATTATTTTCTTTTTAATTTTGTCTTTAATGCATATGAGATATTGATATATTCGAGTCACATTGATATTCGTATTCGTTCCTAACAAGAATCGTACAGTAGACAGTATTGGGCAAGTGTGAGTTGATCAGTATTTAGTTTAGTATTTTTCTATCTGTCTTATTGTTTGGTTGTGTATTTTTTTTATTTGTGTAAGTCATATTTTAATTGAGTTTGGTGGTAATTGTGTTCATTAATGTAATTGCAGTGTTTAAAAGTGGTTAAAATGCCTGTGTTTCACACGAAAATTATCGAGAGCATCTTGGAGCCAGTAGCTCAACAGGTGAGTTAGCGAAATGTTACAAAATATAAGATAATATTAATAGATCGTGTCGTGCAGTGTCGGAGGTGTCAAATTTTAGTTTATTGTTTACATTTTGTTTGTCTAATCAACTGGTTATGTCATCAGCGATTTGGTACGTTGTGAGGTAAACGTGTTAATTACTGTATGGCTTTTTGACTACTGATTACTGTGAATATTTGAAGTGTGATAGAAACTTTGTTTAACTTTAATTCAAAGTACAATTTTTTTATTTAATATTAAATTATTGACCGATCGTGAGTAATGCCTCGTCTTATTATTTTATCTTGGACTCAGAAAGTTATTTCTGTTCGCTGACTCACTTTTCTTCGTTTATTAGTTGCGGTTTAAGTTTTCATTGTAAATTGATGTTACACATTCCTATACGATTTATGAATTTAACACCGGTTCATTATTTATTAGTTGTTATTGATACTTTAATCGATCATAGTCACAAAACTTTATTGTACACTAATGTGCAATAAATTGAGAAAGACAATTTAAGTGGCATCATGCATTTTTGATAAATGTTTTGAAGATACCTTAATAACATCTTTACTATTCAATGTTTGAATTGCAATGCCTTTCCCTTTTCTAACTATGCTCCACTTTTACTTAGTTCTTTACTTTTTGGACATTTTGGATATTTAATTTTAAATTCTGCTAAAGAAGTCAATAAGAATTGTGGCCTGATACATGATTGCAACATTATTTGTATTAAAAAAATTACAAAAAGTTATTACACTATTTTGTTTGGAGACCGCCTCGCCTCTTTTTATTTGGGACCTAATTTTGCTATGTACAGATAAATCTTATCTTGATCTACTTAAGTAGGATTTAAAGAAGTTTGCTTATAAGCTTGAATATAGGTAACTTTTTATAGAGGAGGGAGGCAACCAAGCAAGTGCCTCACCCAATGTTAAGTACCAACAGCTATATCAACATCCACAGCAAACAGAGGGGTTACAGATGTGTAGCCTAGACTAGCCTTTGTGCAATAAAAGTGGAGGAGGAAAAGAAGAGGAAAAAAGAATAGGACGGGAATTGGATTTGCAGCACCTTACTCAGGAGAAACATAGCAAAATATACACTGTTTAAAGTAAAGCCCTAAATTTTATAAACAAACAAATGTCACTTACCATACATGGCGGCCATTACATTTTTTAAATTTTCATTGGAAATGTTGCAATTTTGTGGAAATTGTAAGATAAAGTGAAGTGAAATTGTAAAAGATTGGTTTCAATTAATTCACAAACTAGTGGATTGTAGAAGATGGGAGTAAAGATTGGTATCCAATAATATTTTGGAATTTATGAGTTTTTAGTAAAAGGTAAGGTCTAACTTGCATTATTTAGGCTTTCATTTGAAACAGGTTATAAACAAATCTACTGCACATCAGTATTCTTTGATAAGCTGTCACTGCCTCTGACTCAAATTGTTTCAAAGCTTTTAAATAATTAGCCATGTCTAGTTCGGAGTAATTGTCATGACAGTGGCAGGTTCAGACTGCTCGAGTTACCCTAATAGACAGTTAATGCAATCTAAAATTAATTTAGTTTATTAGACTTATTTGAAACAAGTGTGTTGCTGTCCTAGTAGTCAATTCAGTAATAATAACTTAAATCAATTCTTAAGTCAAGTTTGTTTATAAAAAGTAATAAGAAGAACAATCAAAAACTTAATTACATTTTAAATAAATCAACAATAGGAAATTTAAATAAAAAGCAAATTTGATGTCAGTGAACTTGTGGCAGCATTGAATGGCTTTGTTCATTGTTCTTAAGATGACTTCATCTACAAAACGCTGAGCACAGCTTCCGGTGGCTGAAGATTTATTTCCATACCAAAAATGAAACAGTAAATATAAATATATATACTGGACCAATTGTAATGATTTATTTGATAATAATTAAATAATAGGCAGAGGTTACCAATTTTCATTGGGCACAATCCTGGCACTACTTTCTCGCTTCTTCTGCATTCATATATCTACACTTACATGAGTGTTGATTATGGCCCCCGGCACCTCACTCATCAGATGAAACGAAGAAGCATATTTCTATGTCACGCCTGCTTTCTGTGAGGTGATGGTATTTCACTAGTTGAGAAGGCCTATTTAGCAACAGATGTTTTTGCAGACTGACCTGACCACTATGAAAGTCACACTTGTATCTTCTTCCTATTTCAATGTTATCATATAAAAAAAAATTGTACATCAATGCCTTATGATCCATCAATGCAGAATTGTCCGTAGATTGATATAAACTAATAATTTTTTTGAATTCCCTTGATACTTTTCCTATTTACTTAGGAATTTAACCCTTTTTCTTTTATGTGCTTTTTTCTGTATAATTTTTATTTACCATTCAGGGATGCGGACCCGTAATGGCTAGTACCATACAAATGTGTTTGTAATGTGTGCATATAAATATGTTTGCAAATAAAAACTATTCCAACATGAAATGTGATAAGAAATATGCATGATAAAACCTATGGATGCCAAGTATTTTGAGACATAAGTTAAGACATTTGAAGTTTTATGTTTTTTTTAGTATCAATGGTAATGTAGGCAGGTGTCCTCGCGCCGTATGAGACATCCATAGTTACGTAAGTGTTCGCGGCCCTTCATCTGTTGCCATCTGGTCTAGAAGGTCATTTATGTACACGCACTGTTAATGGATATTGATTTTTTTTACTACTA
This sequence comes from Papilio slateri, assembly GCA_018246275.1. NCBI lineage: Eukaryota > Metazoa > Arthropoda > Insecta > Lepidoptera > Papilionidae > Papilio > Papilio slateri. The sequence goes on from DWTW01000071.1 coordinate 4,066, forward strand.
GCAGATATAGCTAAAGAGTTAAAAAAACAGGCTGTGACTTTAATGGTGTTATAGATCATATATAACTTTTTCTAAGTCTTGATAAAACATTCTTTATCTCAAGTGCGAGTTTTGCTATTCACTTTAATTGGTGTTTCATTAGCCCCCTCTAACAAAGCGCCCGTAAAAGTGAGGGGTCCGCCTTAGTCTGCAAGAGCAGTACTCAATTGTTGGCAACTGTCTCATCTTGCACACCGTTACAATTTAAACCATCTGCCTTGGGAAGAAAGTTAAAGTCGCAGTACTTATGGGCACATCAAATGTTTGCTGTATTGGAAAATGTGCTCTATTAGTGGGTAGCAGTGACGATAATGCTATACCCATTGTAACTTCGTACTGCGTCTTTTTCTGCATTCATTTTAACAAGGAAATATTGACAAGAGTAATTTGTTCATGCGAAAAGTCACACGTCGTGCTGTTTGTGTCCACTATGTTGCCTATCTTCCTGGAAGGAAACTAGGGAATATAGTCCAATATCGGAAATTATCATTCCATGGCAGCGCGGTGGCCATCAAAAATACGATTGGAAGTAACAGCTGTTTATTGTTCTTCGCAATGAAAACATGTTTTGTCGGTTTCAGATAAAAATTCTAAATGATTTGTTGATTAATTAAGTTAAACAATGATGCAATTCACAATCTGTTTTGTTCCAAACTCCAGGTGAATCTCATAATATTCTATTCTATTATTCTATTTGCGAGGCGTGAGTCAATATGTTGCTGGCCGCTGCGTTTTCGCGGCAAACGTTCGCGCCCGATTTTAAATTTAGAACGCGCGTTCGTTGTGCGCTTGTTTTGTAATCTTGTGCTCGTTTAAAAAGCTTTTCGACTTCGCATATAGTTTGGATTGAAGGATTTTTTACTAGCTAATTATTATTTTCCATTCCAACTAAGCTTAGGTTAAGAGATGGTTAACTATTAACAGTAATGGTTTATACGCGACCAAATATAAATAATACATAAATAATAAATAAATAATACACAATACTACAATTGCTTTTGTTACATATTTTTAAAGTGCCTAACGAGCGTCTGACCACAACCTCACTTGATACCATCAAAGAATGGCGCGCACTAGTATAGCATCAGCCTATTCACTGTACTCTTGAAGGAACGTTCTAACTAGATGGAAAAGGCGCTGGTAATTTGTTCCTCTCCGTCGCTGTACGCACAATAAACGAAGATTCAAATCGCTTCGTTAGAACGCGAGGCATATCAAGAATATTCCTTTGTAGAAGGTTCTAGCACAAAAACAATTTTTATACAAGTCTCGCAATACTTAAAGGCATCGTATCAAGTGTTGATTCTCTGCCCACCTTGTTTTCCGTATTAATAAAACAGTATATATTATGCTGGCGAGATTGCCGGCAAGGTGTCGGTGATGCAATCAGGTAACAATGTGACAACAACCGAACAGATTTTTACTCTCAAGTTCATTATGCTGAGTGCGTGGGCGCCATACGGCGGAGACAATATTTAACTCAATACCTATGCCCTTATTGGAATAATATTTTTTTAAAGCATATATAATTCGTTGCTTTGGCTCAAAGCTAGCTTGCCGACGATAATTTTTTCAAGGTAGAAGGAGGCAAGGTTACTGTCTTAATATTAATTGTCTGTCTTTACCGTGAGTTTATACTGCTAAAAACATCTGTTTTTTTTTATAGAAAAAGAGAGAGATAACAACATGTTTAGGTTGAATGTTTTCGGCGGTGTAAACTCGCGGTCACACGTAACATCTGCAACAATCATAGCTAATAAAAGTTACAGATTCCTTGGTAGGATTTATGTAAGTAAGAGTAGGTATATTGATGTGGAAGATTGTGAAACATTAATCTGAATAGATCAAAGTCGTGCCTATGATGCCTATTTCCTTGAGCTAATGAAGCATATCAGTAGGAGATCTACCTCATCTTGACCGTAAGTCAATCATTTCTTAAAGTACATTTTTTTCAAGTCAAAACAATTATAACCCGTAGGTTATATATTTTGACTTTTTACAGTTCAGGTAAAGGTAAATTTATTGACACCAATTGACCTTGACCTGAGCTTGACCCGAGACGGGAGTGCCAGCAGAACTTTGTTTTCTCGAGTAAATATCTAATAAGGTCTACACGGTTTGATATTCCGACATAATATTGGATTTCTTCGATTTTGGTTTGATTCTTAGCTGAAGAAGGTTTCAATTGGGAGGAATGTCTTTTCCTTCGGTAGGCACATTATTATTCTTATAACAGTTATATCTGGAAATTTTTACGATCCGATTTCTATGAAAAATGTATTTTTTTTTTATTTTAAATTCTGGGTTGCACAAATTTCTTTGCATCTTTGCATTTGAACGCTCTGTTCTTCACAATATTTAGTTGCCACTGAGGGATATATACCTTATCATTTAAAGCCAGTGACACATCGAGCGAGCACTACTTTATAAATGCATGAAAAAACTTCTGATGGAAACACTAAGATCAAATTATTTTATAAGATTTCTAGCATACGCCTTCAAGTTCATTGGTAAAGCCCTACCCTCGACAGTATGTGATAAGTTTAATGATTATTTTTTATTTGTACGTATACTAAACAATTTAATTCTCCAATAATAATTCATTTATTTCGACCTCGACACTAACACGGCTGGGTGCAGTCGTTTTTTTATGAAGTGTTTTTGAGGACTTGGCAGAGTGTCGATTTAATTTTTTTCACGTAATGAGTGTTACACTTACCGTGAGTGCCCACCGCCGAAAACAGTCACCTAAAACATGTTGTCATCTCTGTTTTTTTTTCATAGAGAAGTAGAGAGATAACAGCATGTTTTATGTGATGTTCTTTAACAATGTAAACTCGCGGTTTTTAAACACTAATGGAACAAAAGATAAGACTAAAATAAAACTATTTACATGTTTACAAATAATACTGGTTTTATTTGTAAAAAACATGACTGATGTTTTTTGTGATTGATATACAATACAGTTGCTAACGAGGATCTCAAGGTTTTAATAGTTTTAGCTTATTTTTGTGTGTAACTTTTATATAAGGCACAAGTGACGAGCGCAGAGCCGCAAGGTGCAAGGCATTGGTCCAGCGGTGGAGTGAAGCAGACCGATATTGATGATCATATTGATATAGCTTTAAATTTACTTAAATACATAGATAGGATAGTTCTTTCGTATAATAACGATAGTAAACATAGTGTTTGAGGTCCAAAGTGAATGCGGGTTCGGCGCGCCCTTTGCCGGCGGGGTGCAGCCAAGGTCGACCCGCCATTTGACGATCCCCGTATCGCCTTATGCCGGGGCGGGGTTATGGAGGGTTATGCTCTCTATATTTCGTTCTCTTTGTAATTTATTGATGTTATATCTATAGGTCAGCAAATTGTTAAAGGTCTTTGGGTTTTATAATGATAGCCTATAAGATTTGTTTTTGTTTTATTTTGTTTTTAATATATTACGTGCCACTATGTTCAATATCTGAAACCTCGTAATCGTAAAGCCTTGAAAACATGACCTAAAAACCTCACGATGAAGGAATGGAAACGGATAAATTCAGGTATATTGAAGAGATTACAGTATCCCGTTTCTCATGGCCCTCATGGCCCAGGTCGGGCAAAAAGCAAACATATATTGCTTTTTGCCCGACCTACAGGAGGGTAATGTTTTTCGTGGGTATAAATGCCTGCATGAATGTGTGTATATACGATTCATTGTGACCTCCTGTAGCCTTAACGGCTTTACCGATTTTGAGCAATGAGATGTCATAGAATTCGTACTCTTCCCCGGAGTATCATAGGGGTACAGTCAGTCGGGTTTATTAAAACGGATTTACTAGGCGGCAGTAATGACTAGAGGAACACTTAGTCTGGTCGCTGTGTGAGTTACGTTCTTATAGAAGTTATATCGCTAAACCTGATCAGAATAAGTCGTCAGTACGTGACCTGCGTACGCGCAGCTTTCGGTTTCAACGGACTTCGTACCGGTTCGCAAGATCTAGACTACGCGATGACCTACATCTAATATGGTACTTGACCGTGCGACTGAAGCTTAGACCGTAGTTTGTGTTCGTGTATGGTATGGTATTAATGTCCTTGAATTTCACTCCCATCGGAGGTTGGACATGGTAACTAGCTTTTGGTGCCTTGGTTGAATTTCCACACTGCACGTAATCATCCTAATCCTAACTGATTATAATTAATGCGAATGTGAGTTTGTTTGTTTTTATGTTTGTAACTTTTGACATTTGTCTATAATTCCAAGTAATTATATGTAGAATCAAGATACAAAATTCTGCGAGGAAAATAATAAAGGAATGTGCAAAGCCGCGGGCAAACAATATAACCTATGTTGCTTTTGATTAATTCAGCTTTCTAGTGTAGGAATTAATGTCGTTATAAAATGGATACAGTAATTTCAGATTGTATCATCAACGAACAAACAAGTATATTAGAGATAATCCAATAAGCCTAGCCTAGTTAGTTTTTCTAATAAGCCTTGCTGCATATATTCATAACCCTACAGATACCGTTTCACCTACAAATTCAACGTTCAAAAATGAAGCTCGATTTTCTTCTTTAGCCGTTCAAAAATATTTACGATGATTGATTATTTACTTTTTAAATGTGATTGATGTTGGCGCACGTTTATTTCCTCGAGGCTAGCTCTACACGATTACACAGCACAAAGCGGCATTTTTTTAAATTATAAACACGAAGACTTTAAATTCGTACCGCGGGAAACGACGGACTGCGGTATTTTACGTAGTCGCCAATTGGCGACTTAAGTGGCTTCACTTTTGACACGCCCGTTGGGTATCTAACTAGAGGTATGTAACACCTCCGCCTTGCTGTTATAAAACCTTGAACCCTACAGCTTTCATCGTTAACGAACAAAGACTCGACTGCGCCATGTAATAAGTAAAACAATGTTTTCTCTTGAGGCTCCCTTTCCCCTCTCTTAAAGTAAAAAGCGCATTGCGCGAATTACTAAAATGCATTAGCACACAAGTCTTACTGTGATTCCGACTGTATGCTAATACGTTTCTTATTTTTCCACGTTAAGGTCGCTTTTAGTTTGTACTCTAATTACTAGTTCCTCCTGTCACACCGTAAATCACTTAATTATATTAATACCATGAACAGTCAGAGTCACGACTTTTCTATCCGGTACGAACTCGAATAAATTGTTCGTAATGCATTCTACTAATTATTTTTACTATTTAATTTAAAGCCATCACTTGGCTGACGACAGTCCAAAAGGATCTGAAAGATATAGACCTTGACGAAGATGCCTCCAGAAATCGTGCTGTCTAGAGGTGTAGGACGAGGAAGGCTGACTCCATATAATCGGGAAAAGGCGTAGGAAGATAGATCTCATGTTTTATAGTTCATAACCTAAATCATTGGACCAGGGATCGACAAGTCGTTTTAAATGAGGTTCAAATCCAGTTGATTTTTTAAAGAATTCCAGGAAAAATATCACAGGCTTTCATGCTTGAAATAGGGCTGGTTATTTGAAGATATTATTTAAATTACTATGTCTGTATGATTAACAATATTTGGCGGTCCTAGTTTCAACCTTCCGCGGTCCGTCTGTTGCCCCCGTGTAGGGCTATTATCATGGTACGCATCCGCCATTCGACTATCGTCTTGTACTTTCTCTTTGCACTAGCTCAAACTAAGTCGGAATATATAAGTTAGTTGTAAAATCTTCAAAACGTAGGATCTTCAAGAAAGGTTGGAAATAAATTGTTTTCCTTGACCCGCTGGTTTGCTAATAAAAATGATGATTTAAAATTTCAGTAATCACGGTGTGAGATGCAACCAAAGCTGCAGTAACCGGTCCACTTCAAAGCACAAGTTGGTCCCGCACACAAATCCCCACTGTCCCAACGGAGCTACCAGCTTTTAACTTAAGTCTGTGGACGCGTTGAACAAACAACTAAACATTCCTGTTAAACCACTTCGGAAAATGTACAAGAAAGTATATGTATTGTCTTACTTTACTGACTTTACAGAAGAAAGATATAGTTCGTTTTCGCAGATTACCAAAGTGGACAATATGTTTCAAATGACTGTAATTTCACGAAAACCTGTCATTCCTACAAATCGGTTGATTATCGATTCTATCCTTTTGATGATGGTCTTGTTAGCCCATTTAGCATCTAAAAAGTACTTGGCTATCTACCTGACAAAAAGCCATGAATGAATCGAACTCTAGATATGGTTGTGCTATGCACCAAATATGGCGCTGGCGCCCGCGCGCCGCGGCGTCGTTGGCGGGAAAATGACGTAATACATTACAATGGCGGTCGCCGGTTGCGGACGGTGAAAGTTGTTGTATTATGTCTCGTCTACAGATCATCAAGTCCAACCTTTGTAATCTCTTGGTATTAATTTTTACAATAAAGAGTTATAAATAATAAGGTACAACTCTTTCGGCGGCGGCCGAATATTGAAACATAGAGCATACCACAAATTTTAACAGTATTTTTAAAGAATCTTTTGATAAACAAATAATATTTTGGCTGACGGATACTGAAAGATTTTTACGATACATATAATACATACGACTAAGGATATCGCAAAGAAAAAATGTAACCTTTAACATTTTCAAACATAAATCTACATATGAACATTCTACAAAGCCCGGTTCCAGACAGAAGTGTGAACAAAACGCTCCATGATAGTGGTGGCCGTGATCTGACGCCGTCCGCGCAGCGTGGGCACCACTAAGGTCTGGTCTAACTGTTTTTACTGATTTAATGTCGTTAATGTGATCAATAACTACGCAATGGTAAGCTATTAAACCCGATATAATTATGAGGTGTGTATTCAAGACGAACATATAATAAAAGGAGCTCGTTTCAAGCATCCCCCCGCAGGATATGAACAAAGTTACTCATTTTTATACCAGCGTATGACTTACAACTACGACCAAAACGCTCGTACACCAACGCAGCGACAAAGAGAGAGTGGTAGAGACAGGCTTGATCGGGAAAAAGTAGACGTTAACTTTAGCGTTTCGTTAGGTGAATTAGACGACCGTTCTTGTCTTTCCATCACTCTCTCCGCCCCGCTTGGTTACTTAAAGATGTAAGAGTATTTTATATGCAAAGAGTGATTATAGCCGTACATGAATGGAAGATATCTTTCCTTATACGACTCGAATGTGTTAGACAATGGATCTTAACGCACGGCGCACGTGCGGTGAATACTCACGGCTAGTTCTGTTTACATCACGTGATCTTGGTCAGGTTAAATAATGGATGAAAAAAAATATATTTATTTTTATTTATTTTATTGATATGAAAGGCTAGACAAAACTAAATATGAGGTAATAATAACCCTTAGTATACATACATGTTCGCATGTTTGCTCGTCGGTCGCGGGTACTTGTACCGTACACTTAATGTCTCCTTTCTATGATATCTAGAACGCCCCTATCACTGCTTGAGCACTTGAGCCACATACATTTTGCCTTGTTACACTTTCTACATTCGTCAATAAAAATTAATGCACCAACTCGCGATTCGGACGAAACGATTTGACCCTTAATTTGTTGTGAATACAGCAAAGAGAGCGCTTGTAACGGACAATGATGCGTAGATGTATGTAAAAAAAGCGAGGGGTGTGCTAGGACCGTGCCAAATTGAAATCCCTAATCTCTGCCCAGACTTCTGGGTGAAAGGCGTGAGTATACAGTAGTATACAGCACAGAATTGGAACAAGTCAGCTTCAGTTTTTTCCTCCAATTGTGATGTAATCATAGTAGTTAGGGAAGAGTGAATTGGCCAATATTAATAATATAATGTTGCCATTAATCAGGTGGGATTATTCATTACATTATTCACTACAACACTTATATTTTTATCATAGAAGCGATAGTTGTCTATCTAAAGGTCGTAAATAATATCTAAGGTCATAATGTTAAAAGACGTTGACGCATGAGATATAAATGATTTTGTATTTATAGTGGATGACGTGTCTTGCTCTAGTATGTCACAGGTCGTTGCACTTGCTCGAGGCATACTATATTATTTAATATAAATAAATTATATATTATTTATCTCGCAAAAGTGAGTGGCACTGTTGGCAGGGGACGTCCCAGAAGATCTTATATCGATCAGATTAGTGACATACTAAAGAAAGACGATATAAGGAGTACCCGTAACCGACGAGCATGAGCGCGTAGATGTATGGATGTAGATGAAGCGAGAGAGGTGTGCCAGGATCGCGCCAAATGGAAATCCGTGATCTTTGCCTACCCCTCTGGGTTACGGGCGTGAGCGCATATTTATTTATATTTTAGTAAATATATATGAAATACAAAACGGTCTCTGAATCTCCTAACTCTTTTTGAGGTATTTTATAAATAGTATTACATAAGATTCTTTTCCTTGGTCACGTTTACTTACTATAAATCTTAATTTTTTTTCTCCTTTGTTCCAGTCGACAAAAGACGCAGGTCCAGCTGTATGCAACAGCTGCAACGCAGTAATCCAAGGCAGAGTAAGTAGAAACATTATAAAAAAGTCACAATCAAAAAATAGTAACGGCCTCAACTAGCAGATGGACAAGAATAGAGGCGCGATGTCATTGTGGTATCACAGGTGTGCGGAAGTATTAAGATGCGAGACAAGAGCATCCTTGCTTACTAAAAACCAAGACATTTATAATTCAATCAAATCGTCAGATGTTGTCTCACCTTGGTAATAAATAACATTAAAATTAATTGAGCGGCGACAGAAATTACAATTAAATTTAAAAAAAAATCAATTATTTGCATTTATTAATAGCTACCTACCTAGAGCACAGCTGTTCGCTGATAATACCAACATCTCGGAAAATGGGTTAGTACAATCTAGCATTGCGCAAGCTCATACCCCAGCTTCCTGTTACAAACTTCCGTCCCTTTTCACGAAATCAGTACCACAGATTGCAGAAAAGCGAGAGGAATGATATTACACATCAAAACTTGACGACCAAAGAAGTCTATGCTAAGTTTCTTAGTAAACGTAAAAAAAAAAATGCAGAAACCCATCAAGAGTATACGAGAATTCCAGGCCACTGTAGTTACTATAATAATTGCGTCTTACAAATGCAATAAAAATAAGTGACTACTGTCGGCCGTATGAGTCAAGTTTTATATCTCAATTAAAACGCTTTGGTATGGTAGATGCACTGTACGGGGAGCAAACAACCAACTACGACATCAATTAATCAACACGGCATGATTGCAGCAAATCTTAATGAACATTAACACACGCTACCCATGCACAATAACATGACCTAATTCCGATGACGTCACGACCAGTCTGCAAAAACGTTCAAATTAAATTTCGCATTTGAAAATTACATGTAATAATAAATAAACCGACTTTTTTAAAATGTGAAATGAAACTACAAATACTACAAAACCTTTCCTATATTGTTTAATTTTCCTTAGAACACCTAATTGAAATATTTTCGTAATGCAATAAATATTTTGTGTCAACAATTGTAAATATCGATAATTTATCGAGCTTTCCATTAAATTGCCGAAGGATACAGCAAAGACAATTTAATTTCACTTATTTAATTAAGTTCTATTACATTAATACGTATTACTACACATAACAGTACAGTTATATAATCTTCCGTAAATCATGTCCTACGTTTATGCATTATTATGATTGAAAAATGTAGCAATTATAAACACAAAACTTAAATTTTCATCTAGCATCTGTAATTGTGTTAATGCATCAATATGTCGAGTGGAACCGTGTCAACGAGCCTAGTGCAAAGATAAGCAGAAATAGATTTACAATGTAATTACGTCACCGATAAAACAATGTACTTATCGACAAATATATCTCATTGTATAGAGAACAACACAGAGACACACACGAAAAATGTTTGATGAACAATTATTTACCTTGCAGCCGACTGTTTTTAATACTGAACTGTACTTCCTTGAGTCCCAGGTTCGTTTAACAGCCCAGGAAGTATATTCGACAAATATATTTAGGATCTGGTCGCCTCTAGGACCAGTAAAAATATAATAAGGTGAAACTAGCAAAAACCTTGTTTCTACCACGAACTGATGTAAAACGATAATATTTCAACAATAAGAGGGCGACAGTACCTGCGTCGACAAGTGTACAAGCAAATAAATCCATTTGGAAAGTTCGAGATATCGATGACATTGTTACAACGGGCGACACAATTCTTAGTATCAATAAATTATAACATTTCTGAGGCACATTTGATATACCAAGTAATCTGAAATTTCTATAGCTAAGATAATCTCGTCTTATTAAAAAAATCATATCATCAGATCAACCTTTAGTAAACGGATGGTTAACGAAAATATGGCCTAACGGACGTGCCGTATGTTCAGTGTTGAACTGTCGAAGCTTAATGATAATTATTTGAATATTCACGTCTTCATTTTCTTGCGCAGTAAAATATTAAAACGTTAAAAGCCACAGGATATCTATCGACCACTGTCGACAAAAATAAATAAATTAATACTGATGCATGTATCCCAGAGAGGTAGGCATAGATTACGAATTTCCATTTGTCACGATCCTGGACCATCTCTCTCGTTTCTGCTACATTCGTACATCCAAGTGTAATTGCTCGTCAGTTACAGGTATTATTAAGGCCACTCTTTAGTATGACACCACTCTGGCCGGTATAATTTCGACTAGAATGAGCCGAACCAAAAATATAATGTTTTAATAAATAACTTATCGATACCCATATACCTATCCCTTTCAGTGACAATTCGATCCTTACAATCGCAAATCCGCATGACTATACTGACGACTCGTCAAAGCTCCTTACTTATCGGACATTTTTTTCTTTTCAGATCGTGACGGCTCTGAACAAGAAATGGCACCCGGAGCACTTCGCGTGCAACACGTGCCGCAAGCCGATCGACGGCTCCAAGTTCCACCAACACGACGGCGGTGTCGTGTGCGTGCCCTGCTACACCAAGCACTATAGCCCGCGCTGCCACGGCTGCGGCGAGGCTATCACGGACGTGAGTAACCATTTTTACTGTCTGTACACAACTCTCATATGACTACAACCAATATCTCTTAATTAACTCGCGTAATTTTTATTTAACTTTTTTATAAGGTCTGTAATGTTTTGTATAAGTGGTGACATTTTATTTTATCCCTACTGAAATTACTATTGTTATAGACAAGTTATTAAACATTTTCGAAGATTATAAGCGATTATACTCGCGTATTTAAATTTACTGTTGTTACAAATACTTTTAGTTGAATACGGCAGGTAACAAAATCACCGTTTGTGTCCAATGGTCAGCGGTAAGTCAGATTACTCTACAGTATCTTCGGAAACCTAACTGAAACACTAAACAAAATTGCTTACGTTCATTTTTAAACTCTAATCATGATTTAATATGTAGATTTCCATTGATTGTGTCAGTGTATTTTTGTCACGCCAAAAAGCGCAGCCCTATTTTATTTAACTCTCTATGTCTCTCTCAAACTCCCTCTCTCTCTGAGATAGATAGAAATAAAAAGAAAGAGAAAGGGGTCGCCCTTTCTCTTTGGAAGAAGAAAAAGCTTTATGACTCCTGCGTAACGCTTTTTTCTTACTGACGATTTCTACCACTTCACTCTACTAAAAACTACGTTTCAAATACATTATTTTCGTCTACTAAGGTTAAGTTAGGCTGTAAGTATACAGTAAAGTTTAAGATCTCGTAATTAATTAGTGTAAATCGAACTATACATTCATTGAAACTCCGACACAATGTATATAATCTTATACTCCTCGATCATGAAAATGATCGTGCCGTATATCGATAGTATACACATTTCTTAAATATTTTACTCGTTTTAACATCGAACTTCCATATAAGGTAACATCATCACCAACTTCCTACATTAAAAGTGCTAAAATACTTCCACAAGATCGACCTTTCCACTCGTTAAAGGTGTAACTAACGACCAGTGTGACTAAGTCCTCCTAAAGTCCTTTCACACTGATACTCTTCAACAATATTTAAATTTTGAATATATTCTCGATCTTAATTTTATATTAAAGCTATGAAATTAAGATCATTATATATTCATAAGATTACAACTTTTAAAAGGACTAAATCGGCGGATAGTAATAGCTATCCGCTTCTATCTATGTCTATTAAGTTCTAAACGTAACATAGGGCGAGTTCATCACCATAAATAAGCGTATTTTTTATGTGTATATATAAAACTCATAAAAAAATTGGAATTATAACTACTGACAGTCGCACGCGAGCTAGTACGGACGGATAAACGGACTTTAACTTATGAAATTTGGCTTTTTGCAAATGAAATTCACACTTTTCCGTGTCAATTTGAAAGGTAAACGTAATATAGAAGTCCGATTTTGTTTTCCGAATGAAAGTTAAAAACCTATATTAATTTACGACAGGTGCAAGAACATTACTTTTCAAGTAGTAAAATAATATAATCGCTTTAGTGTGAAGGGATCGCTTTTCTAACATGGGTAGATGAAAGAAAATGAAGCAAAAATCATTGACAACTAAGATGACGCAATGCCGCCCGTACAAACAGACCGCTCCTTGTAAGGCAGTAAAATGTTTTATAGCTCAGCCCACGCTCCTCAATCAACGCGGCGTAAGGATGATGTTATCGCTCGCCGCGCTTGAACACGTGCAATTATTTTCAGAAGAGCTATAAACTACATCTAAAGATACAAGTCAAATAACACCCAACCAAATAAATGCCTTTTTTATAGTAGAAGGTGGCAAACGAGCAATCGATTCACCTGATATCAAGTGAACGCTACCCATAGACATCAGCAAAATCTAATGAGTTGCAGATGTGTTGCCTACCTTTTAATGGACAGAGAAGGGGAAAAACAGAAAAAAGGATAACCTTTTTCTGTCCATCCCCTCCCACGTCAAATCCTCTTCCCCTTCCCATCCTTTCCTTATTAGAAAATGATAGGAAGGGGAAATGGAGCATGATTAGGCCTCCGGCAACTCTCATCAGACGAAACGCAGAGTACTTCAACTTCACGCCTGCCTTCTGTGAGGTCGTGGTATTTCACCGGTCGAGCCGGCCCATTCGTGCAACAGATATTGTTGTTGCGGGCCCTTCCACTGTGAATGCCTAACTAATTAGATGTTTTCTTTGTCTGAAAACCGAAATATGTAAAAATCCAAACATAGCCTTCAGATTTATACAACCGAAGTGATTTACTGGATTTGCGAAAAGACGTCGCTCCACACTTTTTACCGTTCATATAATCGGGCGATCGTATAATCACTGCCGACTGCGATATTTGCTCAAGGAGTCGTTTTCCTTTATAAAAAGGTATCTAAAGTTTTTCATACCCTTGCTTCCTTGTACATTGTTTTTTCGTTCAATTTCATGTCATATGTATGCATAATAGTTTCTGAAAAAGACGTTAGTATGCACGTACTGGAATTCATAGAAAGGCATCATAGCATTTATATATATCTACGGACTATCCAATTACTAGAGCTATTATAACATTTGCAATTAATGTTGCGAAATTTATAAAACAAACTGTACAATATTGTAAAAAGTAATTGAACAGCCACGCCTAAACCGTGTCAAATTAGATTGATATAGCCAAAGACTAATGAACTTTTATGCCACTCGAGATGGCAATTTATTGTGTCTATTTGTAAGGACATAAATTTAGCTTTAAGATATCGAACCGCTAACACATTTCTTTAATGGGTTGTTAGCAATAACGCATTTCGTTATTTTTGCGTAAGTCGAATTTCGCGTAAGAATTTTGTTGCCTTTTTTGTCGAAAAAGACACGCGCTAAGAATATATTTTTGTATAATGTTATACTACTTGTTAAATGTTGATAACGAAACAGTATCTGATATTGTCCATGGGCAGACGACCATTCGGTGAACTATTACCCTTTTTACGAAAAAAAAGTGACATGTTGCTTAGGACTAATCTAGACAAAATATATTTTTGTATTGATTGTATGTCTAATATTTGAAATAGAATATCAATTTCACATACGATATGATTATTATCAAGTATTAGACCTAATTCAGTAGTGGTGTAAGTGTGTATATTACAAAATTATCTATGTTTTTCATTTATTTATGTATTTATTATATGTTTTTCATGTATTTTCATTTCATAATTGTAATCAAAAAGTTTTGAATGTATCGTGGACTGTACTTATATAAGAGAAACTATCGAATGGTTCGTTTCCATTGGATAATTTAAAAAAGGTACACATTTAAAAGAAGTAATCGCATCCAATCTGGCAGATGTTGCAACTGTCGGCCACATGACGTTTCCCATCTGCGGGACGCAACAATGGCTATCTACGGCATCGGTAACAGTTATTTATTGATGGACACCTCCAATAGCCCATCAGACGCCGGCCTATTCAAATATCCCCATTAAGGCTTTTTGCTTTTTTAACAATGATAATAGATGTTGATCTATGCCCATGGAAGTAAAAAGCTTACCGTGGCGTGAATACTTATTTCATATATATCTGGACAGTCAGTAATACAATTGGTTGTTAAATGACTAACAGACTATGATATAAAAGCATATAAAAGTTGCGGATGATTGCTTAAAAATGATTCATAAACTGCAGTGACCGTTCGGACAATATTCCGATATTATGTGTTCTTTTGCTACTAATATTAGGTACGACTTAAACAGCTATGTTTTTGAAACCCGGAGAACGAATGGGGTCGAAGCTAATCGACGCCCAAGAGCCTTTTAATCGAAAACTTTAATTGAAGTTGGAAAGTTGCAGCCCTGTCGGCGGCGCCTACTTAGCATCCGGTTGTTGTCTGCATCAAGTTAGTGTTTAATCGAGCGAACTAACTAGAACCTGAACTATCATGCGATAGGTAATCATCACGTTAAACATAAAAGTTTTGGAATTAATTCTTAGTTTATGATACTTCTAGAACAGCTAGATGTCATGTTAAACAAAAGATTAATTGTTAATTAATCTTTTGTACTCGTATTCGACGTACTTGTCTACAAATTTGCATAAATTGGCTCCCTCTTTAATGCCTTTTGTGAAATAACCAAAGTATTCTACCAGAGCATACATATATATAAATAAATAAATATGCACTGACGCCCGTAACCCACTTCATAAACTTCTTTACAAATTATAGTGTCATGTATTATTGGTTATTTCGTTATTTTCGGATAAAGTTTCCTCAAGAAATTTAAGTTCAAACTACAAATTAGTAAGTAAGAAAGTAGAAAAACCAACAACATGAATTTTATTGTCTTCATATAAAGTTCTACGGTTCCACAGTACGCTGAGAATTTTTACGACTACCCACATCAGTGAATTGTCAATGAGCTATAGAATTAATTGTTTCTAACATATTATAACCTCTTCGTGGGAATAGGGCCACGGGTCGTTAGACAGCTGCGAAGACTTGGAACTAGAAAATGATATGATGATATTTATTATTTGCTTTAATCTTGAAATCTCAGACTTTCACTCGATCGTTAGAAGATTGACGTGCACTTACCGAGCTGTAAACATTTCTCTAACGTTATTTAACGTTAAACCAACCTTTATTAGCAAACGATTCTATTGCTATTGGAAATTTCATTTATAAACTACGGGCACAATTTAAACTTAATAAAATTATAACCTTAAGTAATTGTAAGTACTGAACGTATTATAAAACAAATCATATCAAAAAGTTATACTTTAGCAAAGAAATATAATTTAACAAGTGTTCATAAAGTAGAGCGTACTAACACCGGGGCTCCAATGGCTCGTTTCGTAACGATATTTGCGGACAGACACGCTGTCGCGTTTCCCCACAAGTTTTCATTGATATTACAGACGTGGGCGGACTCGCCGACGAACGATCCATTCATGAATTGGGCAAGCTTAGCCCACGCGCCTAACGGACCGCTAAAGCCAATGGATACTAAATTACACTTTAATTAATAGGAATTTTACCGTAAATTTCACGGTACAAGGGAACGCGTTAATCAAGAGTGTACACGGCACGATGAATCAAAGCAGCCTTGTAAGTCCGATGTTTATATGTCTAACGTCGAAGTTAGACGGGGAGCTTCGCTAGATATTGATTTACGATGTTGACTAAAGTAAAACCTTTGGGAATCGAAGTGATACCACGACCAATCATACGTTCTTCGTTGATTTATTGCATCCCTACCATTCAGTCCTTTTACTTAATTATAATATGGTATCTTGAATGAAAACGATTTGTTCACAATTTAGAAAACCTAATATTTTTCAAGAAGTTTAGTGATTAATCAAACATTATATCATGTAAGATCGCGTATAAAATGCCCTAGGCATTAATTTCACATTTTAATCTTGTTGACATTTTGAATAAAAATCATCAATGGCGTAATGGTTCTTGGATAGGTTACCACAAAAATTAATATCTTTATACTTTATCAATTAATGGGAAGTTGTCAATTAATCTTAGTGTTTAGGATAATGGCGCATTAGATTATCCAAATAAAATGGCTACACATCCAATGTGTAAAAGTAGGTTTTAGCTATAGGAGACCATTGCATGAGGGCGGCAAGTGTACGATATTTATATCTATATTTGAGGAAGGCCGTCCAGCAAAGGAAGATGTTTTGATTGAAGATGACGATTATGATGTTTATAGCTTACTTATGATCTACAAAAGCCGAAATTGATCCTATTGGACACAGGACTTCTCTAATGTGTATGTCCAAGTGCGGATCGACAGGCAACTGTTTCCGAAGCTTTCTTTAAAATATTCCATCTCCTGAATATCCACATTTCATCTCAATGTATTTCTTAACATCCATGGCACATTTGAAGTATTCTCTCTCCATACTCCAAGTATTGACAGCAAATTAAAAGTGACAGCGTATATGAAACAGTGGTCCGTTCTTATTTCAAAAGCAGCCGCCCGCCCACGCGCGACTAATGTGACATCTAACATTATTACGTACGCATTATCGATCGAATCGCACTTGACAATAAAACAAACTGGTTTTTTTTTAAGAAGCGTGCTTAATTTAGAGTCGATATATATGTGGGTAGGCCGATTTGTGTTTATAAACATTGGGTGTGTCGAAACCTCGAATCATTGACCTTATCAGCTATATTAATCACGGATCTGAATTCGTCATCATATTTTGGAATCGTCATCACAGTATAATCGGCCATCATGATATAACTCTCATTAACATTATATAACGATGTCGCCACATACGGCTAGTTTATTTTCCTACCATCTTCTTCTATAAAAAGAGTAATGAAGAATTCATCCAAGTACATATTTACGTGCCACCATTTTCATTCCCTAAGCAGTAATGTATGACTACATTAAGAATTAAAGGGCTTCGATTTTTTTTTCTTGACCTCTTTTTTGAGTGAGGTTTAGGTGCTATTACTAAACTAAAAGCTGTTATCTTTTCAATAATTCAATTAATGAACAGTTATGGTACCTTTTTATTGCAATTTCACAAACGGTCAATACTATACAGAACTAAGTTTTCGAAAGCCGTGAAAGATTTGCCCGAGTCCGTATAAATAGAGATAATAGCCGTCCAGAGACGTGTCTATTAGACGGTGGTAACTCTATTGTCCGCGCGATAGGGGCCGGAACCAGTCGCCAAATGGACCATTGTCCGGGCTTCGATGTCTTGCTTCTCGTACCGTTGTTTTTAAATGAACTTTATGTTTAACAATACATGTTTCTTCTCGTTCTTGTGATGTTAGCAATTTATTTTTACATTAATAAACACTGAAAGTTCATATTTAGACCGGTGTTGACCGCCGTGGTCGTCTCTTCGCTTCATTTAAAAGAACATATTTTTTCTGACAGCTTTCTTTCCTTCAATAAGACTAAATTGGTACTTATTTTTGGTTTACATAATTTTAATATCAATTTTTTTGTATGAATGATTCGAATTCGAATAGGTACTATACAATGTTGACGACCAAACCAATTAACATAACGCCCGACTGGCTAAGTAGACCGACGAACAAAGACCTCACTTAGTGCTTAAGTTTTTTTGCGCTACCAATGAATGACGTAACTTGTTACAACTTGAACTTATTGCTTTAAATGTATGTATAAATACTGTCGGTTGATTTGTTAACTAACCAAACTCTTATTTCCAATTATTTCGATCTATGCAGAATGAGCACACAGTATCTTGAGATCTTGCAACATTAAATAAATGCGATTAAATTCGTAATTGCTTATTTAATTTATTAGTTTAATTTAAATCATTCCAATTTTTTTGTATAGCTTGCATTGCCTGGTTCTAACTGGACTATATAAAATGT
>DWTW01000072.1:0-22404 GCA_018246275.1 Papilio slateri
TTTTTATTCGCACTAAACGGGTAGCTGCGTGCGGCTGAATAAGGCGAGCAACCACGATCCTCACAGTGAGTAACCGCGCGGCCAGCCGCAGTGGAGCCGCAGTGGAGCCGCAGCCCTGTCAACAACCACGAACCGCATGAACCAAACATTCGGTTTAGCAGTTACATGAATGGGCAAAAGTACCACGAAATTAGGTGTACCATCATCAACTGGAAGAGTTGGCATTCATATTACTGTATATGTTTAAAATGTAATTAAATCATTCTCAACATCTCGTTCAGTCTTGTCAGCCGAATTACGACAGACGTGACGGTAAACGTATAAAGGTACTTATAGTTTATTGTATGATTTTAAATAAGATAAATAATATAAAATACAATTGAAAACAAAAACAAAGTATGTAGTTAGAAGTCCCCCAAAGAAAACAATAGAAAGGAGAAACTTAAGAAAAATTTCTCATAAACAGTCGTCAGTAGCGACGGCGTTGCGGTACTTAGCGTCAAGTTTACAATAGAACGAGTGCTAAGTGTTGCTAGAAATTTCTCAACAAGTTTTTCAATTCGCGTGCACTATGTCTTTAAATTACAATGCAATTTTCAAGGTACCACAACGGAGCCAGGTTCGAGGACGGCGCTTTGGAGTCGCCTCCCTAGAAACTTATTATCATCTCCACAAAACTTTCACATAATAACAATTGTTTTGTTTCTTATTTCAAGAAAACTTATTGAAAACGACTCTATTTATTACATTCAATTTCTGTTTTACTATTTCTATGTTACAACTTGCACACCTAAATACTAGTCCTTTTTCCCTTCCTATTTTTTCTAATAAGGAAAGGATGGGAAGGGGAAGAGCATATGACGTAGGAGAGGATGGATAGAAAAAGGAAATATCCTTATTCTATGTATCCCCTCCTCTGTCCATTTAAGGTAGGCAACGCATCTGCAACTCCTTAGTTTGTTGCAGATGCTTATGGATAGCGGTCACTTAATATGTATTGAGTGTACCGCTAGCTCGTTTGCCACCTTCTTCTACAAAAAAAAAAATACATGTTGCAAAATGAATACTTCATTCACATTCATCATTAGAAAAGTTTCTACAAGCGATTCAGCTAGGCTATTTTTAATTTGTCTATCTCTCAACGTCGTCTACCCGAGCGAAGCCGGAGAGGATTGCTAGTGTAGAAAAAATATCGTTGACTTGACAAGGCCGTTTTTTTATTTCTGACTTCCCTATTGGAGTTATACGGTTAAAAACCTTTTAATTATTAAAGAGAAATAACGTTGACCTCGTAAATATATTTACTTCGTACCGGCAGGTATGAAACACATCCGATATGAAATCAAGTAGTTGGTAAACCTGTTCTACCTTACCTACTAGCATATAATTATCACTTACTATTTATATTACGTTTGGAATTCGATCGATTTAAAACAGCTAACATGATGTTATTTTTATAAAACAAAAACCCTATAAGGATGAAAAAAGTTTCGTTATACAAAGTTGGTTACACTTTAACAAAAAAAAACAAAACGGTGACTCGCAAATAAAAAGAATGAGATGCATGTTTATGTTTAAATAAATATACTTTTTTTTTTATAAATTCTGAGAAATTATTTTTCTATTGAATCCCACGCGGACGAAGCCGGGGCAACATCTAGTTGATTCTATAAGGCAGTTGTGTAAGTTATGCACTCACACATCATTAAGGATTTGAAGAATTCAATGACGACGAAATTTGTGAAAAGCAGTACACAAAACATAAATCCATCTGCTGATATAGCATATACAGCACGACTACAATAACAAAGTCCTGTCATAAAGCCTTACCTGTTACGTAAAACGGCTTATCGCTCAAGGGCCCATGAGCCACATCAGTCTGTAAGGTTTAAGGTACGGATTGCGAAACATTAAGTCGTGGTTTCGAATCCGCCATTGGACTAATGTCGGGAACCATCTCCTTAAAGCTTTAAGCTTGGTTTGTGCGGTTAAAAAGAATATAAGTAAATTAATTACACATTCTGTTATCATTTTCCATAAAAAAAAACAATCCAAAGTGCGTCTAGTAAAGCGTCCAAGAACTTGGTCGTATGTTACTACAAAGAATTAATTTACAACAAGGAAGCAGGCAGCAGCAGGATCACTCAAAGTACAGTCTTGAAATACCCACGTGCAAGTAGAATTACAAATGATCTCTCCAATGTCACATAAAAAAACTATATTATCATATTGTTCAGTTGTATTCAGTTGTATGCGAACACGAGGCGCCGAGTTCACGTGATGAATAATTGTAACGCGATAAATGAAACTACTAAATATAAAACTACCGCCACCTCACGGATGTATTCAATTGGAGTACATATTTGCATTTCAGATCATCTGGTGGCCATGAATTTGAGACAAAATATATGATGTTTTATCTTAAAATGTCCTTGTTCTATTCGAGTTTAGATTCTTATTCCGCAATTGAATCTTATAAGAAACTAGAGTCAATTATAGCTTCGTCGTCTATTACTTGTATTGTAATGAATAATTTCTGAAACTACTGAACTGATTTTAATAATTATTTTACCAATACAAAGCTCCATTAACCAGAAGTCACATAGGTTTTATTTTTTTAATGTGTAATATTAAAATTGTCCCGGCCGACGCCGAACACACTAGGAGACTATTTAAGAATCAAGGCAACTTCGACTGTTAATCATGGCGGGTCAACATATTTTTGCTGGCGATATGCTGGTGTCAAATGAAACAAGATTAACTATATTAAAAAAATACAAACAAAAATTACGACTCCCATCTAGAAGCTACCTTACACGATAAAGCTATGAAAAATATAGGTGACCACGTCCGTCCGGAAACGTGTACCAAAATGGCGGCGCGCACAAATAACTTTTATGGGGCAATTTGCAACGAAGTTGTGTCATCAGTAAGACCAGTAAATCGACGGCGGGGAAACGTAAAACTGCGACGATTACGGCCCTAGAGACAATAAAGAGCCGTTATATGATGTCGCGGCGGTTGAACACGGCCTCAGCCCCACCGCCCCATTCGCACGCGCCCAAATGGTCTAGGTATATAATAATTCGCTATTAAAGTACTGTTAATATTGCATTTTTTTAATATTACGTATATAAATGTATTAAAGATATTACAATATGTTTATTTTATATAATATAAAATTATTTTGATTATGATTTTACAAAGCTTATAAAATTTCATTAGAAAAAAGTCTCAAAATTTGATTAAAAAAAAACTCACTTTCTTTCTTTTGAGAATAGTGTTTTACGGTTTTGTTTTCTATGTATACTCTCTTATTTTCAATTCCGTAATCTCTGCCTACATTTGGGTTAAGGTCGTAAATGCTTACTGTAGTCGCACAATCCTCAAACAAAACCAATTTTAAATTCTAAAGCACTGTATACTTTAGAGGTCACACAATTGATATTTCTAGCACCGACATCTATATATGTAATGTAAACTTGATACATTTTAAAACTAACATACATTTGCCCTCGTTCTAGAATAGTTTCTGAATTTCAGATTTAAGCACTTAAAATTAATTGAATTAACAATTTAATAGGTAACTGTATAGGGATCGGACAGGCTCGGATAACCTAATTATATGCGAACGCTCGGACTGCGACATCACAAGACTAGAAGACATAAGAGCTAGGCGCTTCATAGCTTTAAGCATAAAATAATTGAGATGCCATTAATGTAATCATCTATACATTTTACACAAAGCCCCCTAGTCTTTCTGAATAGAGTAAACTCAAAAACTACAAAACGGATTGATGAAAAAGACTAAATTATGTATGAATTACAATTCATTCAGGTTTTGTCTAAATTAGCTGAACTATAGCGTTGAATATCGAAGATGACACAATAGATTGGTACATTAATGTTGGCGTATATAGCTTATTGTATGAAGCCTCTTGAATAACATATTTCATCACTAGCAGTAAATATACTTTTTTTAAAAATAGTCTTAAAATTAAAAGCATGCTGTTGACATAGTCTCCTGAGCATTCTCCTTCCTTAAAGGCAACGTATCTGTGAACTATCTGCTGTTGCGGATGTTCATGGGCGTCTGTGATCACATTAGGCGACCCGCAGCTCGTTTGCCCCCTTATCCTATAAAAATAGACCTCGATTGTTGTATGGAGACACTGTGTTACGTCAACTCCCGACAATTACGCGCTGATTCTCATATCTGTTGGATGAGTCATCTTGCCGCGACCGTGCCTACCCGCTGTTGTATTTACAACTGAACTGAAATCAACTTTTAAATGATTAGAACGTAATAGAAAAGGAGGAAAGATAGCCACTATGTTACATTTACAACAAAAGGATGAAACGCGATATTGGAATCTTGGTGTTCGACAATGGAAAGGGAGGTAGAATTATGTCAGTACACTACAAATGTATTAACTTTACTCATATTGCGTTTGCATCTCCTACTGAACTACTTTTTCTTCATGCCTTAATAAATAACAAAACAGTTTCAGAAGCACATATACGCCGGGCACATAAATGAAATAAGTTCAAAAAACTAGACAACTCGAATTTATACGAGTTTCAATTTATTTCGTTCAAAAGTTCTAAAACATTCCTTACACACAGCGTAATAAGCCATCGGCAAGTTTTCATATCGAGTTCATACTGCCAAAGAACGGTCCCGTAAGAGAACCGCGGACAGTTCGACCTCACCGCTAGGGTTTTCAATCGTGAAACATACGATTTTGTAAGGATTTTATTTTTGTTTCCCCTATTTAAACGAGATAACGCCATTTTTCGGATTAAAGTTAATGTATTGTGAATTTAAAATCTGAAAGATCCATAGGATTTCAACGAACAATTACCAAAGCAAAATATCTCCTCAGAAAATCAGTAATTGGATGCAATAACATGGTGTTGAATCCATTTTGATATCATAACAAAAAATATTGTTTACGATATTTTATGTCTATTTTTACATTGTTTTACTCCGCTGAACAGAGCCCAAATCTTCTTCATACGTTAATCTACAAACACAGAGAAGATGAAGTAAGTTGTTCGCATCCAGAACCGAAGACTCCTGTTCGAACCCCAGACGAAAAGTGGTTTTTAATAGTTGTTTTCTATTTTAAATATTAGCAAATTACGTAAATAATTGATTATGTCTTTCAACCATTCCAGCTAAGTTTAAGCTTCAACTAGAAGATTCACGACAACACGTACTGTCTCTTTGGACAGTAGCTCTCGTTAAAAGTCAGTCCGATAACTTAAATTTACTTTAACTTTGACCATTAGGTTGATACAAACGTGAGACATTTTATATTAGCAAACACATAATGTTGGCAACCCTGCTTACCGCATACAATTCGGAAAGTTTCAATGAAAATAGTTTCGGTTGACTTTTAAGTTGTCTGGGAGGCCGCCGGGGCTGCGGTCGTCCGTCTCAAATAAGATAAGTTATTTCATCGCGCGACAAATTGATGGGCCGCTGCGTAACTTTGGAATGATGCCCGCCGACAATCGGTATCTCATGTCGGCCATTTCACAACTCAATAAGAGTGGCAACTTTAGTTTTACGACTTTCTTACATTCTTAAGTTTCGAGAGACTATAAGTTAGTGTACGTGTGTAACGGATTTTTGTGTGTTAGAATACGAATAAGTTTAACAATCAGCGAGGATTTGTCGATAAGTTATTGGTAACTTGAACATAATTAGGTAAATACGATGTTAGGATAACTACTTATATACAATAGTATGTATTTAAGTTACTACTACTTCGTACTAAATAAAAGTTATTATACATAAACTAATTTACTATAGTTTATAATATGGACGAAGCGCCAAAAGTCTAATGGTTAAGGGTGCGGACCGCGAAACATGCACAACATGGTCGTGGGTTTGAATCCCGTCATCCGAGTATTGTGAACCATGTCCAACCAAATTTTAAAAAATCTGGTTTGTCCATGTTTAAAAGAAATGTTAATACATTATTTCGATAATCTACTAACATTTCATATACATGCCCAAGGAGGGTTGGCGTCAGGCAGGCGGCCGGACGTAAAAAACTATAGACAAAACCTATTACGGTATGGACTACGGTCGTACTGTGCCGACCCCCCATAAAGTGGGAAAAGGACAGGAAGAAGTACAGAAGCTAATTTACTATAGTTCATAATATGAAAATAAAATTTCAATAATCCAATAAGCACGTCAAGCTTATCGCTAAATATGAAAGTGAATTTATTTAGGTAATGAAAAAAAAACTAAAGAACAAAACCAAGAAACAATCCAAGTAAGGTCGCATATTTAACAAATGCAATAAATTAAAAAGTATACAATAAACCTTGGTGGTTGACAACGCATAAAGGTAATTAGCTAGTTAAATTTAAGTATTATTATGCCGTAACAAAGCAAGGTCACACGTTCACTGCCGACCAACTATTACACAATTTTTAACATCCGTCTTATTTGCCCCAACATGCACGCAGTGTAAGATGCTTGATTTTCTTAGTCAATTTACTGAGACGAGTAATTAAGACCGTTACGTTAAAGATTTAAAAAGGTTACACAACCAGATTCATTCAATAGAAAGTACTCGTTCGTATTCAACACGTATGAGATTTCTAAAGAGGTGTTTTCCATCTCGGTAATCCATTGATTAGGTAAGTAGATATAGCGAAATGATTTATTCATCTTATTTTCACCAAGCCTCTATGAGGATAGCATGGCGGTTTCTCCGTCAGGTATTGGAGACGAAAGACAGTACAAATACATCATTTCCTTTGTATTAGAAGATAGGCCTATTACTAGACAAACACTAAAAATCAGAACAATAATTAGATACAACCGAAAGTTATTATGGAAACAAGATTAGAGGCACAATTTCAGCCCTCTCACGGAAGGAGATTCCCATCCTTTCCTAATAAGGATAGGATGAGAAGGAAAAGAGAACTGGGCGGGGAGGGGAAATATAGGATAAGGAAATATCATTTTTCCTGTCTATCCCCTCCTCTGTCCATTAATGGTAGGCAGCGCATCTGCAACTCCTTTGCTTGTTGCGGATGCCAATGGATGGCGGTTACTTATAACGTCAGGTGAACCGCTTGCTCGTTTGCATCATCTCCAATAAAAAAAAGATTCCAAGACATCTAAAATCGTACGTATTAGAATTGTGAAATAAAGCTTCGAATGCGAACTTTTCACCTTTAACATTACTGCTTTCGGATCTAAAGGACACCGTTGTGTTTTGAAGTGTCATGGAGTCAAGTAAAGTAATTGCTTCTCTTAGTATGTTAATGTTAGCAATAAAATTATATCAGTTATTTTTTCGGTAGCAGAGGAATATCATCATCGTTATCAAATTTGTTTTAACTAAAAACCTCATTTCTCCCAGATCCTGTGCAAGGTGAACGAGGCCGCTCGTTTATATGCTAATTCGAAATATTGTTATAATCTTAGGCAATGTCTAGAGTTCGTTGCACGAAAATTTAATGTTCGTATTCCCGCCGCCGAGCGCCACTAAACGACTAGCAGATAAAGAAATCGTTAACCTGATTTCGGGGAAAACCTCGGGTTTACTTTCAACATCTGCAGTGTCAAAAAAAAATTAAAAGCTTGCTCGGTTCATTAGAAGGAAAAAAAATACAACCGAGATAGTTTCTTGCTTAAAACCTTTTTCTTTGGTAAATGAGCGCAAACAAACGTGTCTTCCGTACCATCTTTTGTTAACTGGAGATTTCACAGATTTTCTTATATTAGTACTATAAATATTAAATAATAAATGAAATTATTCTAATATCAGTAATAGCGCCAAAAGCCTGGTTAACGGTGCGGACTTCGAAACATTCACAACATGGTCGTGGGTTCTAATCCGCCATTTGACAAAAGTCGTAAATCATGTCGAACCAAGTTTAAGCTTGGTTATGATTAAAAGAAATATTAGTAAATTATTTCGATAATCTACTAATATTTTATATACCCGAGGAGGGTTGACGTCAGGCAGGCAGCCGACCGTAAAAAAACAATAGCCAAAACCTATTACAGTATGGACTACGGTCCTACTGTGCCGACCCCACATAAAGTGGGTAAAGAGCAGGAAGAAAAAATAAGTATTATTATTAACAATGTCAGACTAGAGGATTTTGCTGATACGCTTCCTCATCAACGAAACAATTTAATTATTTAAGGCCCACACTGAAGCAATGAACCGAGGCGCAGTTCTATTCTTCACGGGACTAAAGATTTCCCTTTCTTACCTACCTTCCCTCTTAAGACCTATTCTCTTTAAAAGCTTGTGATATCAAATGATCCGTTGTAAATAAAATTAACATTTGCTTACAGCCCGCTAAATAGCGCTGTCAGGTGTGAATCAGCTCATATTCAAAGCAAAAAAGTATCTAATCATTTTGTACATATAAATCAGTCAGAACTGATGATAAAGCTGGCATCCAGCCAATGAGCTATCCCTAATTATTATAATGTATTGTAACTCCGAAAACACTGAAGACATGGACACATCCAAAAGTCAGTTAAGTTATACTTGAAGATCCGAACTTATTCCAAGTCATAGTTATAAGTAAAGTTTTTGCGAAGTTGTACTACAATGACGTGATATATCCGTAGTACAAAACATCGATCGAAGCCCACTCGTGCCCGACATGTCAGATCATTGACTCACTTATGAAATGCCTTAAAGGTGCCGATAGATTACAGTGATAATATATTAATCGAAGCAATATACCGGTAGTTACCTCACCTATATCGCAGTGAAGTTTTATCAAATGCATATTTCTACTAAATCATTAATTCAACAAGCATGGACTGGCTGAATCGGGAAAATACCGAGATCACGTAATACCAACGTGCATTAAAGGTCTTCATTCATAGAGATTTTGTTTTACGACCATTCTTATTTTTATTTTATTACTTCCTAATAAAGTTTCGATTATACTAGCATCTCCAAATAAAATATTCCAAGAATACATAAAATCAAAAATCATTTTGAGTTAGTGCAAAACAATGAAGGCAATATAACACACAGATCATCAATGAGTATCTGCAGCTATTAAAACGAAGTAATATGTAAGCGCCCTTACAAGGAAGCTAACCTGTTTTAGGTCATTTAACACGAGATATATTCCCGCATCGGAATGACGCCGCGAAGTTTTATCGGCAAAGTTGAGCTACACGAGTGCGGTGGAGCGCGAGCAACGGCTCTTCTGCCACATTCTGCCCGCATAACGTTCTTTGCTTCGATTATGACGTATATAGAAACATAAAATTGACCTTTCATTGATAACGGTGCCTTCTCCAATTACACTTAAAAATATCAAACGATATTTTCGCAAGTAAATTAGATCTATTACGTTTTCCAAAACCACTATCCCAATTTAGATGAATTTTGGTACAGACCGATTGGATCTTCAAAGTTTTTGTGTCAATTATCTTTTCTCCTAAATCATTATTTACGGCCGTGATAGCTTTTTTTCATATTCCGCATATAACTTAAGTTCTGAATCAATTTGCGCGTGGTGAATTTCTAGTTAAAATTGAACAAAAAGCATTGACAATAGATGTTCAAATATTAATAAATTTCCAATGGACGCTGTTACACGAAGGATCAAATATGTACATTCACATAACTGTGGAATCGACCACGTCCCGGCTATAAATACGACATAAGATTACGCGTGAGGTCACTTCTTATAGGATAATTAAAAAGTAAATATTTTTCAAACATATTTCTAGGAAATGCTTAAAATATAATATAATTAATTTAGGTCACAATTTCTCAAAATATCCCGCAGTGTAATTGCTAAAGATAGCCTAACCGAGGCTGAATTTGTGTAATGTTGTTCGAAACACACAAATGTTTGGATAAAGATCTAATGGTTTCGAATAACAACAGCGAAACATGAAATCGAAGGTTCGAATCCACCATTCGAATATCGTCGTGAATCATCTGGACAAGATTAAGCTTAGTTTGTTTACAAAATTTGCTGAGATTTAAAAAGGAAAGTTGTGGTTGGTATTCTAGGTGATAGGCTCATCCCTAGTAGTTACGTTTAGCAATTAACTACAAAAAAAGGCGAATATTGCAAAATATTTGTTTCCGAGGATCTATTTCTTGTAATTCTAATGTACGTTAAAGAAATCCATGACCTCACAGTTTTATGTCAAGGGATAAAAAAGGTAAATAGTCTTTCTCGATACGACGCCTAGACGATTTTTTTATTGTGAAGAATGCGACAACCGGTATTCTTAAACAATGTAAAGGATTGCAGATACATTGCCAGTCTTAAAGTAGAAAAGAACAATGGAGTAAATTAAGAGGGAGGGAAATTTAATTATAATACAAAACAGTTTCTGGGAACACGGCAATATACGCGAAATCAGTCGTCGTGTACTCGTGAAATTAAGCAACATTCAGAGTACGTAATTCCGTTACCAAATCGAGACGTCATCTCCCACAATATAATGTTAATGGGTCACGAACAAAGCGCCATCCCCTCCACACACACACACACACACAAAGGAGACACAATAGAATAAATGCGAGCCGCTCTAATTAAGGGCGACAATGGCATACGTTAATTATTACATACGTCGGACTTTTTTTCCCATTAATAATGTAAGCCTCAACAAAAAGCAGTGCATTTTATATCAACCTTCTCCTAATAATGTTAATTGGCCATTGTTAACGTAATATAGCTTTAAGGATTTAGAAACTTTCCATAATATGGAGGGATAGAGCCACTCGTGTCGGAAAGAATGATTTAAATCATGACCATCTTGATGAGTTGTACTACATAGTATGAAGCACAGAGCAATTAATCTCATAGAATCAATTTTTGTACGGTGCTGTTACCGGTCGATGGTCGAAATATCGCCATCGATCTCGTTTGGTGCAAATTGTAATAAAACTTTTATAGGGAGAATTTCTCGAAAAATCTGAAACTTGTACAAACCTTCCGAGCATCGAATCCCGACCGTCGCATTGTTATCGGATGCCCAGGAACTGAACTATTGTTTAGTCAATCAGTAGTATTGTTAAAAGAAGAAAATGACTTGTTTGTAATGGAAAAACCGAGAAACTAGTGAATCTATTTTAATAATTATTTAACCAATAAAGAGCTTCAATATACAAAAGTAACGTAAGCTGTATTTTATTATTATCGTGCCAAATACTGAAATTCATCCAAGGACGGCGCCGATCTAGTGGTTTATAAAGTAATCATTGCATTTCAGTATTCCATCAATTAATTCCAGTACGGCATGATTTAGCTTTCAAAGTGCAGGCTCACATCGCCGTACTGACGATTAATTCACGCCCAAATCCACAAATCTAAAATTCACATGGTCCTGAATGATGAGGCTCACTCTCCGACCGCCCATTACCTACGCACTCACTGCCGAAATTAATGTCAAACCAACCCAATAGCATATATGTATATTGCTTTATGATATAAATCTGTAATGATTATTAAAAACTGCTGTTAATGTAACATCGGCGAAGTTCGTTGGTTTTTTTTTTTTAAACAAAAAAAGCTCAGGCCTTTTCAACATTATTGAGCTCGACAAAGATATTAACTCTGCCTCTGGTGGACGTACGCTACGCATGTACGCTATCTATTCCCACCTAGGTAGATGCAAAGCAAAGGACAAATATATCATGAAATGAAGTTCACAGTATACCGGGCACTAATCACACCAGAAAATTAACGTTTATTATTAATTAAAAACATATTTAATGCCTTTCTCGGCTGGCAATCGAACCCTGGACAACTGCAGCCGCATGGCCGAAATACAGACAAAGATCGTATAGTAACTCGCTACAAGGATGCTTACTAGATGTGATAACATTGTTACAGACGTGTTTGTGATGCTAGGACAAAGCTTACAAAGTGGGCACGTACGTTCGTGCCTTAACATGCAGGACCTTCCTTTTTAAATTGGCCGTGGAAGTCGTCCAACAACAAAAATATTGAATATGCATCTAAGTTTAGAAAGAATCAACAAAGCAGTTTATTTAAAAAAAACTTGCGAGTGTTAATTAACACGCTTTTATCACGATTACCAATATAAATCTATCTATGACGGACACTTTAACGTAATTTTCATCGACTTTAAGTTCTGTAAACCGATTTTACTGAGATTCTTTATATCCATTGCAACCAAGCTGGTATTACTGGACGTTTACGATAATAGTCGAATGTAGGATTCGAACCCGCGGTTTGTTGTACCATAAGTCCTTTCACATTCGACGAATTCGATAAATAAAATAATGAGTCAATAAGTGAATATTTTGATATAATAATTATTTTACACAAAAATATTGTACAAGCATGACTAATAAAAAGAAGGAAAAAGTGGAATTTTATGTGATCACCAACAAATTTGTTGTTTGTCCTTATCATGTGACCTTATTAACATGCATGTAGTATCAAAAATATATTTAAAAAATCATAGCCAAGGTAAAGCCTTCTTGAATGGTAAAAAAAGTTTCTTAATTCGAATGTACTGTATAGACATATTACAAACCTCATGCACTCATATCACACACACACAACATGACAAGATCATGAAAATTAGAAAATACCCAATTTGCTTGCCAACACTAAATACACTAATTAAATATGTGAGTGAGTTTTATAATTAATTGTCCAATTTGAACATATTTTATGAACAGGTTACAAAATGAGTGTCCAGATGAGGACATACATGTACAATTTGTAATAAAATAAAGACCATTTAGAATTGACGGGAGTTTGTCATTGTTACATCAGATAGACATCAAAAAATATAAATATAATTTTAATAGTAAATTTAACTTATCACTCTTTTTACATTGATTCTTTATGCTTAAAATGTAAGGGTAACTTGCACCTATTTTATATATTTAATGTGGTAACATAGCTTTTCTATGTGTTGGCAATAAATACTTTTCTGCCTTAAACTATATATCCCATGCAATTTGATAACAATAACTGAATGTTATCACAGTGGTTGAAATCAAATAGAAGGATATTATTTATCCATAAACAACCAGTACAATCAAATTGATATTAAAGGAAGTAAGGAAGGAAGTTTTTATAGCTATCTCATTGTTCAATTATTCCAATGAATATCAAAACAGGCCGGGAACTCATAAAACAGTAGTAAAATACTTCGCTATAAGAACTAAAACAATTTCCTTTGTCTTATAATTGCCAATGTAAACTTTTTTGTATTAGCCATTGCCACTAGATCATGGTACAATGTCATGAACTCGGGCTGAACTATTCCCATGACATTTGGTACAGTTATAAATGTCAAAGAACACAACTGTCCTGATACTTTATTGCTTTTGACAAATTAGCTCATAATTTGCATTTTGTAAATGATTTTTTACTACTATTTTGTCTATAGTCCTGAAGTATCTATTCATGTTTTACTATTACATACTTTTTTTTTAAATAATAGATATTTTAAATTAGTGATGAATTTTTTAGATCATTGTCTCTTCTTTCATGTGTATGTTGATAAAACGTTAAAATATGGCTCAATTAGTGACTTCTAATTCATTAAATTAATTTACACAAGACAGTAGGGCTATAAAGACTTTAAACTTCAAACATCAACAAACTCATGCAACAAATAAAACAATCCATATGATACATAACCTGAATACCATCTTTATGTTCATGTTATGTATCATGTAATGCTTTCATCACAATTCTGTTATAAATATAACTGCATCCAAAATAAAAAACAAAAAAATCAAGAAGACCTACAAACAATAGTTACACAACAAATTTAACTACAGGTTTAACTAAAAAAATTAGGGAGTAAAATACATTTGAGCATAATTATATGAGATAAAGGTTAATAAAGGATAAAGATATTTTGAGTTTTTTAGACAAAATCAATTTTTTGTCAAAATCAATTCAAGATTATAATCGTATGGTTAGGTTTGAAGTAAATTTTACATAGGTAATTTGAAACACACATAATTACCTCTATAAAATTTGAAACCTACCTATATATAGGTATAGTATCTAGGATTGATTTTAATACTTCTTTCACCATTAGAGAAAATTAATACTTGTTCTAAACAACTCAAAATCTCTCTATTTCTTATGAAATTTAGTTGTGAACCTTATTTGTCATAAATCAACATGTAACTATTTTCTGGAGTTCAGTCTTCTTCTGTCATGATTAACCTCATTGCATAATGTTTGGGACACCTTACGGTAACATATCAGTGTATCTTCTGTAACAGGTAACCCAGAAATTATTTGTGTCTCACTACTGACGGAGATAAAATATTTGCTGGATGTTTTTTTATACATGTTTTTATTCACTCAAGGTTATGATAATTACTTGATTGAATCTTATGTTCTTAAATCTTATAAAAATGTATATAACTGAAAATAACGTATCTGCAAATTTGGTGATTATTCTTTTAATTATTTTTTGGTATCAGGGAGCAAAAGAGCTAGCAGGTGGTCATCTGATGTTACGTGGTATCTGCAACCCCTCACTGTCAGCAACAATAAGACAAGTAACAGATGCATTTCCAGTCCTTTAATATGAGCCAATAAGGAAAAGGAAAGACAGCAAGAATGGGACGGAGATGAGGCCTTAGGAGAGATGGAATAATTTGAAAGGGAGACTTGAGGAGGAAATTTTATGAAGAAATTGTTAGGCAAATTAGCAGGAGAAACCCTCAAGATTGACTTATTAAATGATGGCTATATTAATAGCATTTACAACTACAAAGAAAATGAAAATGGGAAGTTTATAGTCAAACACATTTTAATCATAACCAAGAGGTAGGAAGATACTGCTTCTTAATTATATATCTATTATATAATGAATTTCAAAAAAAAAGCTATGAAAATTGCAAGCAAAAACTAATTCAAACAAAAACATAGGAGATATCATATGATAAGTTGAGTAAAGTGAAAGTGACAGACAATGTATTATTTCTCAATGACCTAGATATTTTGTTTAACAAATGTTGCATTGCATGGACAAAATTTTGCTGCATATGAAATGTGGGTATGAAATTATTATTGGATACAATAGCTCTATTATAACATCAGTTGTTTTAATAGTATTAGTGAAATTAAAGATTAGACAAGTGCGGCCAAGACAATTTCTATCTTAAATCATAAATAGTAGAGTTTTTTCAGACTTAAAATAATTTATTAACTTGCATAACAAAAAAATATGCATCTGCAATATTTTGTGTAAACCAATTAACAATATATATTATAAACATGATACATAAAAAATTAAATTACTGGTAATTGATTCATGACCCTTAGGTGTGGTATTTCAAACATAGCAGCTAATCATATGCTACCTACAGAAACAATAAACAAAAATCACCTATTGTTTGTGTCCATTGTTTATATGAAATTTCATTCACAGCTCTGGTGAGTGGTTATTGTTTTTAAATTACCTTAAGAATGAATATGGATATTGGGGCCAGCAGTTGTAATTGTTAACATTGTTCTTGAATATTAAGGCTTGCTGAAGATTAAGAACTTTTACAAGATACTTTCAGGTTACAAAACTACCAATATTTGCATCTGAACTATGAATTCTTAGCAACTAGGGTGCAATGTTGTCGATGGAAATAAAAAATACAAACTGCAGTGTAGTAACACTAGTGTTCCGTTGCTCTAGCGATACTTCCTCGGATTCAAGAACAAACAACTTTCGCCAAGCGGCGGCTGCGGGCATGCGCATAAGGATCCGGCGCGCACGCCGTTGCCCGCGCCAAACAACCGTAACTAAACGCTAACACCATTCAATCGCGCCACGTCTGATTTATTTCTTATATTTGATAGCACCGAAATCTCAATCTCGTAAATTTTCACATTCTATCTATAAAAACAAAATCTCTAAGTTCAACCTTCCTGACAATATGTCATAGATTCTATTCAGCATTTAATTTGTTTTTGAAAAACCACTTGAGTAAAAAAAGGAAATACTCACCGATATGTTTATCGCACGAATCCCAAACAATATAAAAACTGTCACTCACACGTTAGACACAAACACACTACTTATTCACCTCTTGACATCTGACATGGTTTAAAGAAATTAACAAAAAAATCACACATATAATTCACCGGTATCGTAGAAGCAAAAGTGTTAAAATAAAAACAATACGGTATAACAAAAGTTGTGCAAAACGATCGCAAAATATCGATACAAAACGTAAACAGCTGCCTGCTTTGACAGAACCGTACACTAAACTGACAAATGTGACTGCCAACTGTAAAACCACTTTCGCTTACAGAATACCAACATACAGAATTATAAGTGTGAGAATAACTATAAAACCACTTTATATAAAACAACTTTTATTTGACTTTTCATAAGTACCTACATATTTATTTAGTGTTTCAATGCTTTATCTATAAATTAACATTACAAACTTCATAAGCTTATTTATAAATGATATCAATCTCAATATCAATTTCAAACTTATTTTTTGTTTATACATAGTGTTAGTTTTATTATTTAGTGTATATTATTATTTTATAATTTATTGACCTCAATATTTTCATTTTTTATGAAATAAAATCCAAGTTCACCCATTAATACTATATTCGTCAATGAACTTTTGAAGACTGAAAGTCAAATAGTTAAATTACCGAAAAGAACGACAATTCTTATATTTTTTGCTGGACCTCTGCCGTAATTTTACGTTGCATTAGGTCAGATGATCCAAAATCACAAACAGTATAAGAACAAAGAAATTTATTTCACTAATCTTGCTCGTAATAAAATTGTAATGCCTTTATTTGCTCTCATTAATTTTGAAAATAGACAAAGAGAATGTTATGTACGTATACGTTGTTTAACTTTACTAATTTAATGCTCGTGATTATTCGTAGATTCGTAAATTTTATATTTTATGGACAACCTATTGTGAAGGAAACACGTGAAAAGTTTTCTTAGCTGTAATTACTAACTATAAAAAAATATATTATTATTATACTAACTTAGAGTAATTCGAATCTTCAATGTAATGCTGGTTCTTATGTGGATGAGTACTAGCTGCCTTACTTAGAAAACTTTATCTACTTCATCATCATGATTCTTTTTTACATGTTTAAGCCTGAACATCTTGCTTAAAACGTTTAATATAAAGAAAGGATATTAATGTTTGCTCATTGGAAACGGCCTTACATTGGATTAATCCATTTTTCATAATGATTAGGAATATTTTTAATGCGTAATCCATAATGCATGTTATAGCAAAAATAATAAAAATGTATAATACCACTATATATAAAAATAAAGTTATTGAAACTATTATTTAAAATATCATTATAACATAACTATGCTAGCAACACTATGAAGACTGTCATATTTCGTCATCATCGTCATCGCTATAATCTGTCAGTTATTGTGTCGGGATCTTAAATTTATTGCATTTTGTGAATAAATATAGTTGCAAATATTTCCATTGTGCTACGTAAGGTTTGTTTTTATAAAGTGGCGTATTAAAATCGCAACCAATGCCGCAATTTGAGGATAATCCCTTCAGTGATCCAGCCATAGACAATCCGTTTGCTGTAAGTGATTTTTTCGATAGAATTGTAATTTGTTATCAATATTTGCCCTATATTTTAACGTATTATTTTAGGATCCGTCCGTGCAGCAAGTAGCAAGAAGCACAACAAATGCAACCCGTGGATTGGACGACTACAACCCCTTTGAGGGACAACAAAATGCAAATCAGGCTACGGTATACCACTCAGTTATTAGTCATGAGAAATTTTATGAACTTATTAATTAATCTTATTCATGACGGATTGGATTTTAATATGTGTAAAATTTCACATTTAATCTGTGCCCTCATATATACATCGTATCAATAATATGTACAATTCGTAACATTACAACGATCGCTACAATTTCGTGGGTGGGTCAATCTCAAGAAAAAGGCAGAAATGCTTCAGAGAATAAAACCGCCTTTTATATAATTTAGTAAATTATATTAATACTTATCAAATGTAAGATGGACACATCAAAATTACTTATATTGGCATCTTAGTTAATAACAAAACATTTATTTTTCTATAACAGTAATTACTAAAAGTTATTCATATATACTGTAGCAATATTATATGTATGTATTTTAAGTCACACTCTTATCTTCATATTCTTATCTCCTTATGTTAGGGACATTGTTTGGGTTAATTGAATGCAGATAATTGCTTTTATATCTTGTTTATAACTAAAAATCAATTAGAATGGTACACAATTATAACACTTTCAAAAGTTGTGTGTAGTTTGTTCTAATATGAATAATAATAACAATAAAGATGTAAAATTTTTTATACAAACTTCACTTATCATACATGGCATCCATTACAGTTTTTATATGTTCATTGGAAATGTTGTAATTTAGTGGAAATTGAGATAAAGTGAAAGAAACATGAAATAGTATAATATGAATAGCTAATGTTATAAGGTAATGTCAGAAAAAACGGTTTCTGAAAATATTTTGGAATTTACAAATTCATGCATGTATTCACAGACTACCCTTTGTTTACAAAATTTACATCTTGATTTGGAACAAATAGTTATATGAATATGTGAGCTCCACCTGAGAAGTATAATCTCAGAAAAAAGGCAAGAATTGAGGTTCTACAACTAATATTTTCTAATTGCATTAAAACAAAAATAAATAAACACTCATCATGCCCCTAACCCAGAGGGGTAGAAAGAGATTCCGGATTTCTGTTTGCAATGATCCTGGCACACCTCTCACTACTTCTACATCTACACATATACGCTCCTCAGATGCGGGTACTCCTTATAGAGCATATTAAAACAAGAAAATTTAAGTTTAAAGAGAAAAGAAGTTTATGAAAATGGGGTGGTTTTTGCAAAACTTACTACCAAGTTATGCAATGATCTGTCCTCAGTGGTATTTCCAAACCGATAAGTCTTAGGGTCCGTCAAGATGAAAAAGTTCTCCTTCTTTAATTGCATCTGTATTTCCATATACTTAGATGTAGATGGGCATCGGTGATCACTTAATACTAGGCAACATTACTTGGTGACCCGCTGCTTGTTTGGCCCCTTATACTATAAAAAAAGGCAGAATAAATATAAACTGTTGTTTTTTAAATTCATTAGGCCGAAGGCCAAGAAGTTCATGGGATATGGCACTTATAAGTGTATTATTTTAATTCATATAATCAGAAATAATTGAGGAGAAGCTTGGATGAGAGTTGTGTACTACTATCTAAATCCCATTGCAGGCAATATTTGACTATTGAGCCAGTGGGCAAGTTATATCATGTAGATTTTGTTTGTAAATTTTACTACATACACTTGTGCATAAGTGTATGAATGAAGTGTGCAAATTTACTACTGTGTTTGTTGTGATTGGCCTCTCAGTTGAGTCATGAATATTGTACATACTTGTATATTACTATTTAAGTGCACAAAACAATTTTTTTTTTTTAAATTAATATTAGGGACAACAACAGCCCTCACAGCCGGCCATCATGCAGGCAGTGTCACCACCGGCTACTGGCCAGTATACAAGGCCATTGCAACCACAGCAATCACAAGCACCACCACAGAATTTCACCACTGCTGATTTTCAAGTAAGTACCTTCATGACATTACACACACACTACCAAAGATACTGTAGGGTACTCCTCCATCTCCTGTGTATAAAAATTTTGTTATACAAATAACAATCACTATTATAATAATATGAAGTGAATTTGTTATATACCTAGATAGGCCTAGTATAAATTTTAGAGGTTTAGGCTAAAAGGCTAGGTTCAATATGATGCTACTGAAGTTTCTAAGGAGGGCTGGCGGCGACAGTCCATAAAAAACAATAGCCAAAACCTATAGAGTATAGACCAGACATTCCCAAACTATGAGTCGTAAGTGAATAATCTCTGGGCCTTAAAATGTAGGCATTTCCTATTGAGCCGGACAGTCTCTGACTAACAACCTGATGGTAGTGTTGCCGGTGGGACATTCTAGTTTGTGGCTACAGCTACCAATTTTCTAAGACAGCCAAAAGGTGGGTCACAAGATTGGAGATTTTTGTTAGATGGCCCAGAGCCTGATCAACTTTGGGAACCACTGTTATGCTACAGTCATACTGTTCTGACCTCACATAGATGGGGATATGGCAGGGAGATGATGAACATAATGCTACTAAAGAGTTTAACTAAATGAGCATAAGGAAGCAAAACCAGGAATACCTTATTTTTCAGTCAAGTATTATTTATTGAAAACATATTAAGGATATTTCTAATTTTACTACTACATTATATATCATCAATTAATGTGAATATACAGCATGATTTAGTTACACTATATAAAAGTCTCAGCAAAATCATAGTGACATTAAAAATAGCAATAGTAAAAGATAGCATGCAAATTAATCCACTTTTTGTTTTCCCCACACAACCTGCACAAAAGGAGTTAAAGGTAAACACAATTTCATCATTTATATCATTTTTTTTCACTTATCAATTGTTTGATGAATTTATCATAATCTTACTGAATCTTTCCATGTCATAGTTTCATAACAACTTTTGTGCACTCCACAGATTATGTATTATACAATATATTATCTGTAGTTTCGAATAAATTATAGTAGTTTGTATTGTGCTTTTCACTTTGCTTATAATTTTAAATTGCTTTCTTTTGTATGATATATAATAGCATTGTAGTTTTAAATAAATTAACACAACAAACATACATCCTATTGGATTTAGTTTGTTTGTTTGTACCCAACACTAAGACAAATCACTTTCCCTATATGTGGTAATATGAACGTAAGAACTCTGAATCCATAACCAAAACAATCAGATCTACACTAATATTATAAAGAGGAAAGATTTGATTGTTTGTTTGAAATGAATAAGCTCTGAAACTACTCGACCGATTTGAAAAATCTTTCACCATTAGAATCCTACATTACCCTTGATGAACATAGGCGATATAATTTATGAATTTTGAATTTTTTATTGATAACCCGTGCTGGTATCCGTAACTTGATTTGTGTAGAATAATCACTTTCAGTTCTTCGGGCCGGACACATGACTCACAGAACAGATGACCGATGAGGCCTAAAGTTTCTAGAATGGTCGCAGCATAGGTAGGCCCATGATGGATCGATAGTCAAGGTTGCGGGAGCTCACTGAATTAGGCGGCAGTGGACCGAACACTGTGAGACTGAGACGACGACGAACGCCGATATCAATTTTCATCAACTTCTTCTCATTCTCTATTATTAACATACTTTTACACAAATTTATTGCACTTCATACCAATAAAAATGAATATCAATAATTTATTTGACTTCCTTTTAGGGGTTTGCCTTCTAAAAGTGAGACTTAACGTTAAAATTTATTTTACTCTCGCAATATGTTACTGCACAGGCCTTTATACTATATACTACATATTATCGCAAGTAAAAAGCGCAGTGTTTAAGAGTTGTAACAATGGCAAAAGACCAATGGTCGCCCAATGTAAAGCGATGCACATGGACACCATCAGAAGAGCAGAGCGTGTTGCCGGCCTTCCAATAATTGTGCTATGTTAATGAAGGACCATTAGTCATATGCGAAAATACCGCTGGGCATAGATCAGATAATCTATAGAGTCCACTACCGTATAAACAAGGTGCCCAATAATTTCCGCACTATGCGTTTTACCATTTTTCACATCCAATCATCTTATCAGAAAACTTATCAGTTTTTGGATCGAATTAATATAACAATATAATTTGAGCAACTTCGCATACAAACGAGACCATGATCATGGTCACTTTGCACGCCCTATCTCATGGTCGGCCTCTATACCATAATGTTTGACGGGGCCATGGCAAGTGGTGCGACTTTCCTATACATCTCATTTAAGAGTGTCACCGGATTTTGTATTTCTATGATTAAATTATGAGCTACCTTTGTGGCGTAAGCCTA
This sequence comes from Papilio slateri, assembly GCA_018246275.1. NCBI lineage: Eukaryota > Metazoa > Arthropoda > Insecta > Lepidoptera > Papilionidae > Papilio > Papilio slateri. The sequence goes on from DWTW01000072.1 coordinate 21,976, forward strand.
ACGTATTTTATTCCAACTCATGCATTATCTTCTAACGGTATTTTTTATCTTATCGCAACGATATCTGTTTGCGATATCACTTTTAGTAAAAACGGCAAAAGTCGAATTTATAGATTTTTATTGATAAAGTATCGGCAAAACAATGTCTGCATCCAGGAAACGTCGTATTTTGCAAGTGAATTTGATCACCGTGTTGCTTTCATTCGATACATTGATTTGGAAAACAACGCCACGATCCTTATTACCGCGCCGCATGTCAGTATTGTATTCTTTAATAGCTGGCTGGCATCGATGATGACTACAAGAAAACTTCAATAGTCTGGTAATAGTCAAAATTTATGTCTTAATTAACTTTTACTCGCGGTTTCGCTCGCGTTGGTATCCTTAAATTCAATTTTAATTTAAGGTAGTATAACTTCAGCTTAAAAC
>DWTW01000073.1:0-22344 GCA_018246275.1 Papilio slateri
CTTTTTATCTATAGAGCTAATTTTATTTCTTCGTCGACGTTTTTATAATTATGTCAAAATAACGTCAAAGCATGGTGCAAAAAGTTTCATTAAAATCGAAAGACTTTTTTATTTATATAGATTTTTTGGGCCACAAACCTTTGCGGGCGACCTCGGGACACCCTACTAAATTTCCATTACAATCTGATCTAGGTTTAGGAATGAATAGAAGACAAACAAACATACATACAAACATTTATTTTTTTTATATAGATTTCCCTTTTGGCGTATAGGTGTCTAATGGTGATGTAATTATTAAAGTCGGTTTTAGTGTCAGTTTTTCCATTACAAACATTTTTTCCTACGTAAATGCGTATATATTTCTCATCTACAAATATGATGGTTAAAATAACGAGGAAATCAATTGTAATAACGCGCATTTGCGGCGAACCCGCTCGATTTGACGATGACAAGGGTTGATATGTTCTAAATGGGAACACTCATGTGAAAATAAAATTGCGCTTTGTAGGCATTAAGTCGATCGTGCGTTCTTATCATTACGGGCAACATTATAAAATATTTTGAAGGAAAAGTTCGAATTTATTACTATAGTCGACGCATCATGAACTGCGGCTTCGGGTCATAAGTCATATTTATCTGTATGTCTCGGTCGCACTTACAGGCGTTGCTTCGCGTGCACATTCCTACTGTCAGTGACATTTATTGCCCTACGACTCAGTTTAAAATGCGTCGACTATAGCTACTAAAATAACATTGTAACAAACTCAATGTCCGCCATTTTTCATTCATTACAATTATGTTCAACATTTTGAGTAGATTTTTGACACTAAATAAGATTTATATTAACTAGAGATCGGCCAGTGGTCGAAATTCGAGCATAATTCCCTTTAGTTTCTCATATATTTTATGTACGTAATATATGATTATTTTATACCATTTAGTCTATTCGTAACATATAGTATAGAAAAAAATTAGCTTTCTCCACAAAAACTTTAACTATGTTATAATATATCTCTCACACTTCTGTGCCCCAATATTCCTTAATTTTCTCGAAGTTTTCTCCTCACGTATCAATATACAAATTACAGATAAAGATGAAGGTGCTCACTATAAATACAATTTTTTTACTATCAAAAGTTTCCATCAGAATATTTTGAATATAAGGGTATAAAGGTTTGAATACGAAGAAAAAGGATCATAAGACCTTGTTAGATAGCATTTTTTATACTTTTATTAAAATGGCATTTTAATAAAAATGGCAATGATTATGTACAATAAAAAATTACCGCCTATATACTTTCTGCACCTTACCTACTTTTACCTCTTACTTACTACTACCCCCTACCGAAGTGCAGGCTGGTTTTTGCACTCGGCGCGCAATAAGGCTAAAACGGGCCATATATGTTGCGACGGTCGCAAAGATTGTCGATCGAATCGTCGCAACGACAGTTCGGTTACCACATTTACATTGCGACTGGGTCGCACTGACGGTCCTACTAAAATGCGCTAGTCGTCGGATGTCTTTAGTGTGACTGGGACTGGGAGAACTCTTGATATGATAATTAATAGTATGAATAATTCAACGTTTCGTCAGATGAGTAAGGTCGTCGACGTCGGACTGTCGGAGGACTAATTCTAGTCCTCTTCCGCTTTCCACCTTTTTCTAATAAGGAAAGGAGAGGGGGATGAATAGGATAAGACACTTTTTTTTCTGTTTATCCCTTTCTCTGTCTATTAAAAGTAGGCAATGCAACTGCAACTCATTATCTCGTTGCGGAAGCTTATGGGAGTGAATCGTTTGCCATCTCCTATTATAAAATAACTATGAGTAAAAGAACAAAAATTGCAATTGCTATGGAAATGGTCAAAAAATGGTTATATTTGAAAAATTTGATAATATTTGGACGTAAATTAATTTAATACGCCACTCAAATTAAATATAAAATATTAAATTATATTTTTTTACTATAGATCAAATTAACCAGTAATAATTAAAGACTTGTTCAGACTTAAAAATTGTAACCTAACTTCTTTAAGGTTTTGCTTTATTTTTCTAACTCGCCATTTGTATCATTTATATCGACGCACAAAACACCCCATAATTCATTCCACTTGAATTTACAATTGTAATACTCGGAAACAAGTGGAATGGGAAAAACCGTGATTGTGAGTGCTTAGAAGGTGCTTAGTGGAACGTAGGCATTGAATATAACTACTGTTATTGTTATTATTGCAATGAATGCTCCCTAAATGAAGAACAAACCTTACATCATATTTTTTCACATGTCTGGCTTTTAATATTCATCGCATCCTCGATCCATCGATCAACTGCAAGAGGTTTATAAGGATAGCATCCCGCCATCTCTTCAAGAATTGCTTAAGTGCCCTGCAAGTTTTAGACCAGTATATGAATATATTAACTCTACTTTCGGAGACTTATAATGGAGAATACTAATTATGACTTTTTACTCGGATTTTTCAAGAAACACGATTGCGACAACTCTCAAGTGAAAGATAACGGAGAAAAAAAAACCTGACTAGACATTTACACAGATTTGAAAAAGATAACTGAAGAATACTAAAGAATTGGCTTTTTTGCCTTGAAATATAAAACTTGATATGAAAATGTAAAACATAAGATTTGGCTGTATGGCTTAGTTCCATTGCCTTTCTCTTCGAGAAAAACCCTACTACTACTATCTATGTCATTGTCACCATCTTGCAATTTTCTTGGCGCGAAAAACTTCATGATGATGACATTGACATTGTATTGTGTTTGCTTGTTGCAGTATTAAGTTTGTGTTTGTTTTTAGTTATCGTTATCGCTATGGAAGAATATCTTCAGAACTTTGGAACTAATCATTTAACACCAAGATCCTTAACTACATGGTCAGTATAAATATACGTACGAAATTCAAGTTGAACAGCAATAGAGCTTTACAATTTGGGGGCAGGGACTTGAAGTTGAAAGCAAGTCTTAGGCGTTTGAAATAAATACATATTTATACTCCGTAACCTGCCCTCGAGTTTTAAATGTTCTCTTTTTTCACAATAAGGAATAATTTTGTAGAAATAGAATAAGTATAATATTGAAATATATTACATTGTCGCCGTGTACAAAATTACCTAACTAATTATGCTTTTAATTCACAGCTTTTTGGGAAAATCAATATGTTTAGAGGGTATAGTGACCGGGGTATCTCTGGAGCATCAAAAGCTAGCGAGGAGTGTGCACTTGTGTCCGCCAGTGAAGAGGAAGTCAACTGAAACCACTTCATTTGAGGCGTTTCCAACATCTAGATGTAAAATGAGTACATCTGGTATTAAGTATTCTCCTGCTCCAACTAAGGTATTAAGTATTGTTTTACTGATTATTTTTCTCAAACGACCAAATGGAATTCAATTATGTATCTAATGGTTTAATTATGGAAACATGTGGTTGTCATCTTTAAAAAATAAGCAGTAAATCAATTATGAAATTAGCAATTTGGGCTAAAAGAAACATTATGTTCTACAATTAAGTCCTAACTTTAGCCCCTACCTTAAAAGACATACAAAATGGTAAGTGACCTTTAATAAATATAATCTTCCATAATTTGTGAATGAACTCTATTTACTGTCTTAAACCCATGCTTTTATGTTTTGTTACAATATGGATATGTTTAATTTCTAAAATATGCCAACTATTAGGCAGTTTTGTATATTCAATGCTAACAAGATAATTCAACTTCCAGTATGATGACAGTAATCCATTAAGGACAGATTACCCCTTACCCCAGTACAAGGATCTTCAGACATTTACATTGCAAGAGATGCCAGAGATAGTACCGGAGGGTAAGCAGCCTTGCAGCGTGGATGTGGTCTGTAATAATGATCTAGTGGGTATGTGCATGCCCGGAGACAGAGTGAAGGTTGAGGCGACCTGTAGGTGTTTGCCGCCTAATCAAGGCAACCTTAACGCAAAGACTTTCAGGTAAATCAGCATTATTTTTTCTTAAGTTAGAAAAAGTTTGGCATATGCATATATTCAGTATGTATATGATGAATTCATCAGATTTTTGCCAATTATTTGTTTATCTCTATTCATGTTGACTTATGCAATATTTGCCTGCAGTCTATATTGCATTAGACCCTGGGATGACAGGACATGAGGGATTCTGCACACATTGTTTTTTTTTTAATGCGCTGGCAATGCGAGTTTTGATCTGCACGTTATCAGCATGTATAAACAGATTGTATCAATACAAACACACATAGAATGCGCTTAAAACAGCTGAGGTAGTGGAAAAAGAGATGTGGAAAAGTGAGCATATGCGCCCGGGCAAGGTCTGAAATTCAGCTCGCCTAACAAACACGCGCTGACAATGCGTTCATAGCAATAAATGCGCTGTGATAGTGTGCAAAGGTCACAATGCATCAACAATCCTGCATTTGGTAGGCGTCCTAAGTGTGTTTAACGCGCGCATCCACGGCGCGCACAATAAACGTCATGTGTTAAGGCTCTGAATGCTATAAGGCATCAAGTATGCCTTGACAAAATGCATTAGAACTTATTTTTAATGCTACTTGTAACAATGTCTTTAAATATACTAGTAGTAGTAATTGGGGCCTACCTTACCGCAACTACACGACGAGCGCATATTTGCATATGGGCGCATCATCCAGCCAAACCAATTCCCGAAATGGTGTTTGTTTTTATTATAGCTTTATTTATCACACATACATATTTGAATATCTATTAAATGTTATAAATTTTATGTTAGTACGTGATACATGATCTGAGGGTAAAAGCCTCCTCCATTTTCTTCCATTTTTCTTTGCTGGATGCAATGCTCATCCACTCTGCCTGCAAATTCTATCGCTATCATCAGCCCATCTTTTCTGTTGTCTGCCCACTTTCCTTTTGCCTGGCGGCCCTAACCATTTTGTTATTTGGTGGGTCCACCTCTCGCCCTTGTACCATGCTACATGTCCAAGTCACCTCCATTTCTGGCGTAGGCTGAACTGAAGCGTATCTGTCAACTGTGTTTTTTTCCTTATATCTATATTACTTGATTTTTGAATTTTTCTTAGCTTTAAGATACTTCTTTCCATTGCATGTTGACAAGACAAGATTTTATATTTTACCTATTCGGTGTATACCCATTTTTGGCTTAATGTAAATGTTTGGTTAAGCGAGGTAGGATGCAGGAATCTATTATTTTTTTTAGTTTTAAGTTGTATTTTCCTTTTAGGGTTTCTTTTTGCGCCCAGTATTTCTTCCAACTAATTTTGTTCTTCTGTCTACTTCTTTCTCGTTACTGTTGGTGTCAAAAGAAACTGTTTTGCCTAAGTATACATACTCATCTACATATTCTATTATCTTATCTTCTATTGTGATTTTCTTATGACTATTTGTCATAATTTTCATTATATGTAACATTATTTCCAGGTCTTGGGCCTTATTACTGAATAGAGCTATGTCATCAGCAAAACTTAAATGTGTCAACTTTTCGTTTTTATCCATACGCCTTTGTTTTTCCAATGGAGGTTTGAAATATTTTTTTCCATTACCGCTATAAATAGTAATTGGAAGAGGAGAGGACCTTATTGTCATCTTATTGTGGACTCTTTTCCCAGTCTCTCGAGATTTACTCTACTTACTCTCTTAGAGTAGATGTTTTTAATGGTGTTTATGTATTTTTTTGTTTATATTGTTAGTTGTTGTTGTTAAGGCGTTCCATTTAGATGAGTGTGTTAAGCTGTCAAAATGCTTTGGAGTAGTCCACAATTCCTATATATCGCGCTATATGTGGCAGAACTCTTTAAATTTTTCAATGATCTGTTCCATGACATGTATGTGGTCGATTGTTGAGTACTCTGGTCGGAAAGCTGCTTGTTCCATAGGCTGGTTTGTATCAATAGCTGGGGCTAATCTGCTCAGAATTATTGATGAGAAAAGTTTGTGAGTTGATGACAATAGGCTTATTGGTCTGTAATTGGTGATATCAAGTGGGTTTCCCTTCTTGTACAGTAATATGACATGTGACTATTGTGTTGGTATTTGTTCTGTTTCCAATATTAAGTTAAAAAGTTTCACTAGGTTATCTACTAAGAAGGATGCTCCCCCCAATTTTCAAGGTTTCATTTGTAAGTTCATCAGGTCCTGGACTCTTTTCAGGTTTTAATTTTTTTGATATGACTCATGATCTCGCTTGCACTTATCGATTTAATGGTTTTAGTTGTTCTGTATCTATGGTCTTACTACTATTTTGTTGCTCTTGTACTGTCCTGTGATGGTTTTTATGTAGGTCTGAATAAAAAGCTGTTGCATGTTGTATTTTATCTTCTCTTTCTCTTGATTGTCCCTTTTTATCCTTTAAGCTATGTATCCAACTCTTGTGCAATGACAGTTCTTTAAATACATTCTTTGAACTATGAGATTTAGACATGTTTCTTTCTGTGAGCATTCTTCTGTATGCTTCATAGTCCTCTCTTATTGCTCTATTTGTCATTTTGTATAATTGCTTCAGCTCATATTTCATTGCCTTTGATTTGTTTTTTGTTGCTGATAGTTCTGTTCACCTTCGGATTAAGTTTAATGTTTTTTCAGTAATAATTTTAAGTTTCCTTTTGTTGGCACTAGAACTATTTAACTTAACATGTTTGTTATTCTAGCTGAATTTATTATTTAAATAAAAAACTTTCAGAAAAATCTTATTTGCAAACAATATAACAGAAATAAAAAAGAAGACCAACATAACCAGAACCTCGAAAGACAATAAACTGTGTCTGTGGCTCGCCACGACCAACAAAGACATATTTAAATTGCTCAGCAAGTCATTCGCTCCGGGTATACATGGTCACGATTATATCAAGAAGGCTATTATATGCTTACTAGTAGGCGGCATGGACAAAATACTGCCTAATGGCACAAGACACAGAGGGTGAGTTAGTTTTGCATGTCGATTAGTATTTTTGCTATGATCTTTTCCTTATATCATGGTTTAAAGAATGCCACAATCATGTGGTTAAGACATTTAAAAGATTTGATTATCTCCAAGAATTCAAGAACAAAGACAAGAGACCGAGACTTCAAAGAATTCAAGTTTGAATTGGAAGTATTCATGTTATGTTATTAAGTTTATGTTTTGTGTATTAGTTACGTATCGTCCAGTGAGTGAAGCAACCTCTGTGCTTATCACTTCTGCCATAAAACGAACTGTCCATATGCGTGTCTTTCCTTATGAAATAAAAATAAAACAGTGCATAGTGATATATTTTGCTGTAGATAGACCATCGATATCTAATCTGTTGTTTCAATTATAGTAACATTAACATCCTGCTGATCGGAGACCCGTCGATGGCGAAGACCCAGCTGCTGCGCTACGCGCAGCTGATGGCGGCGCACGCGACCTTCACCACGGGCAGGGGCTCCTTGGGTGTCGGTCTCACTGCCGCTGTCACCACTGACCCAGAGACTGGGCATAGGAGGTAAATTTTTTTATAGCAGAAGAAGGCTAACGAGCAAGCAGTTCACCGCCCGTTATGCGACAGATAAAGATAGCAGTATGTCTCACAGTGTATCTGGTCTTAAATGTAACTAATTAAACATTAACATGATTGACTGGCCTTGTGTAACAGTGTCAATACAATCGCGTAGCCGCTAGTCACGGAAGTTATTTAATTATTATTATTAATTATGTCTATATTAATAATTTTAGTAGAAATGTAATACTATTATTATATGTAATGGTGTAATGGAGTTTAAGAGCTCTGTTAACAATAATTGTTGGGATAAATAAATAAATATAAATGCTTATTTTAGACTGAAAGCGGGGGCGATGGCGTTAAGCCACGGCGGCGTGATCTGTATCGACGAATTCAACAAGATGTCGGACATAGACCGTAGGGCGATCCATAAGGTCATGGATGAAGGGCGGCTAACGATTGTGAATGCTGACGTGTACACCTCGATCAACGCGCGCTGCTCCGTGTTGGCCGCTGGCAACCCTGTTTCTGGCAGGGTAAGTCAAGTTTTAAGGATTCATCATCATCGGCCCAAAGATATAGGTCTCCTCCGTGATAAAGACAGGTCTTTATGTGTCAAAGTGGTGTTTTATTACACTAATAAAGAAATGGATGTTTACTAATAGTAAAAAAAAATAGTATTTACTAACACTGTTTGTATCTGGCTGGTTTTGATATTTTAATTTATAAACAGAAAAACAAAAATTAAATACGGTGTTCGGCCATTTTCCTATAGTTGTTTCTATTCGCCAAAATAAGTGAATCTAGTGAAGAAATTCGATACATTTCGAAGTTTTATGTTTACAAAAAGAGAAAAATGATTTCTAGACATGATAACTGTTGTCAGAGTAATGGAAACTCTGGGCTTAAAAAACAAGGAAGTTATAACAAACTTCCAAGAAATTGTTACAACAAATACCAGTATAGGATCAAGCAGAAAGCAACTATATATCTAAAAGATATGGTTGCAATTACTTTTTACTACAAATTTGTAAACTTGTATCTCCTCAGTATGATCGATCAAAAAGTCCGATGGAGAACATCGGCCTACAGGACTCATTGCTGTCAGGTTTCGACCTGCTGTTCGTGATGCTGGACATCGCGGACGACGACCGCGACGACCTCGTCGCCGAAAAGGTGTTGCGCACGCACACAGACAGGTATTTATCATTAGATGTAACTTACAGACGATTGTGTTGCGAAAGTGAGTGGCAGTGTCGGTAGGGGTCGTCATAGGCGAACTTATACCGACCAGATTGGTGACTAAAGGCTATGAAACCGACCCATAACCGACCGCGACTATGATAAATCCGCAATTTCTGGTGCTATTGAATCCCAACCCAACCGAGGCATTGCCACAATCTCACAGAATACCGACCAGCATTTGAACTTCTGCATTCCAACTCAAGAATGAGGTGCCGCTGGCCCTTTACCCCTTCCCGTCCCCACGTTTTCTCCTTTTCCATTGCCCATTCTCTTTCCTACGCCAAAAGTGGCAATGTATCCATAACTGTTCAGATGTTTGTAGTCAGTAGCTGTGGTCACATAGATAGTATCAGGCAGGTATCAGGTGAGCCACTTAATCATTGCTGTTCTTTTGTATTTAATTTTCTTTTAGAAATATAAAAGAAAGAGACAGACTTATCCCAAAGGAATCAACAGGGGAAATGCTTTCAACTGAGAATGCCGATAATGAAGAAGTAAGTATAAAATATTTATTTTAAAACTTTTCTTTAAGCTCTAACGACTTTAACACACTATTATATTTGGTAGTTATCCTAGTCATTTTCCGTCAAAATCCTTTGACAACAACAATCAGTTCATTCAACAAGTGATTCGATGTCTCACCGACTGTTGCATTCATATTTTGTTCAGGCTATAGATGATTTCTAGACATGATGATATTTAAATATTATTATTTACATATGTTTGTACAAAAAATCATACTAACTCATATAAATAATAATCAAATGATTTAGAATAATTTTCGAGTTGTTCGTATTTAAATCAGATGGCAGGCCTTCCTGTCTAATTTAGTCGGCTATTAATGTATCTACATTGTGGCAGGAAACAATCGAGTCAATCTTTGAGAAATACCAACCTCCCCTGCACGGGAACAACGACGACGACGAGAGGGGACAGATCCTGACCCCGCGGTTCCTGCGGAAGTACATCCACTTCGCGAGCTTCGTCAAGCCCAAGCCGACGCCGGAGGTGATAGAGTTCATCGCCGTCAAGTACACGCGCCTGCGTAAACAGCACACAAGGGACACGGACATCGCCATGGTACCAACATTAATATATGGAGATTTGAGACGTTATTATTCTTCCACTCCGTCACTGCCATGCGTCCTTTATTTTCTTTATTCCATTATATTTGTCATTTCTTTAAATCTAATTTTGTTAATTGGTTTGTTTTGCTCAAAGCATGAGGTCGACAACACCTGTGAAAACTGAAATCGTCATACTAGTTTAAGAATAAATCTCGTGTTTGGTATACAGACGCAGGTGGCGACTGCGCGTTCGGTGCAGACGCTTATCCGTCTGGCCACAGCGCACGCCAAGTGTCGCTTCGCCAAATGGATCACCAAGAAGGACGCGCTTGCCGCCCTCGAGCTGCTGAACTTCGCATACTTTAAGAAGGTTTAAATGTCATTCACACCATGCTGGATAGAAAAAGGGCGTTACTTCTTAATTATCATCCTCCCCAAGGCTCCTTGCTAACCCAGTGTACGGAACCGACTTGCTAGAAGGCCAAAATAGGCCCTGTGTGCAATTTGTTTAACGAAGTATGTTGCAAATGTCTGTAATAAAAATTATATAGTAGGCCCTCATTTACTCTTCAGGTTAGTATTTATTTTGTGTTAATGACATTTTACACTTTTAATATAGAATCATGTAATTACTCATCAGGTCACAAAAGAGTCCGACGATGAAGATGCGACGTCCAGCGATGAGGACGCGGCGCCTGATAGCGAAGACGCGGAGCCTGATGACGAGGACGCGGGGCATTATGGCGAGGGCACGACGACTCATGATAGCAAGATCACGGCGTCGGATGGCGAGGGCATGACGCCTGATTGCGAGGACAAGGCGCCTGATGGCGAGGGCGCAGCGCCCTCCGATGAGGACGAGCCGCGAGCCAAGAGATCGCCAGCGGTCAGTTTCACACATTAAATTCAAAATCAAAAGATCAAGCCTTCTCAAATGTTACTTTAACAAAAAGCCTGTATGAAATAGAAAGAAAGTGCTTCCTATTGCATACACGCTTACTCCTTGTATATTTGAGACTGGATATGGTTTAGTAAAAAAAAAATCAAACTAATATGGTCTATTGTTGTTAGCAATTCGCATAAAATGAAATTTCATCGTCTTGTATAAAAAAAAAAAAATTATTAATATTATGGCCTTCTCTCTGCCTTCTGTGAAGGACGTGTGCGTTTATAAAAAAAAGAACTTGTGACAGCAAATAACGACTTATTCGAGTTGGAAGCGTCCATAGGGGATAATCCTGTACGTAGTAATAAGGGCGCAGAGAAAATGTTGAAAATGTTTAATTGCCGAAATCGAGTGAGGCTAACTCCGACCGTTGCAGGTCATTGTCGTTTTGTACAACAAAATACAATTGATAATTATGTATAGCGTCCACTTATGCAACACGCATATACTTCATGAAGTCAATAGTATTTCTGTCTGTATTACCACAGGCTAGCTAAACTTGACATATTTTAATTTACAGCAACAAGGCCAAGGCGAGGATTCTCAAGAGTCCACATCAGAACGCGACTCGCAGCCAGAATTCTCGCAGCCGGAGTACTTACAGAGCGTCACCAGATCACCCAAGACTATTGATGCTAACAGGTATATATTGATATAGGGAATCGTCACCCATAAACAACATCATTCCTGTCTGTCCTGTTTCCATTTATTGCAGGGATATTGCCTAACTTTGTGTAGGATAAAGTAGGGGACAGGAGAGTCGACACCTTACTGACCAGAAGTGAAGTACTTACACTTGTGTCAAACACTCGCTGCCCGTTGTATATATAAAATAAAATGCGGAAATAGGAGAGCGTCATATAGACATCTCTCTGTGTTACACTTTCAGGTCCACTGGCAGGCGTAGTGGACGCACCAGTGTAGTTTCGATGTTAACACTTCACACGAATTTTAGCGTAGTGTAGTACACCGCGGGCAGCGAGTGTTTGAAACTAGTATAGGTATTATGACTTAGTGATGTACTTAAAGAAAATGATTAATGATGTATTTAACGATGATGATTAGCGATGTTCTTAAAGGAAAATAGACTTTGTATTGTATTTAGTTTATCTAATTCCCTGTTCCCCACTCCTCCATTTTCTTCCCTTATATATTTTCGAATACTTGCAAAGTTGGTTACTTAATTTTCGATTAAAAAAATAATCAATAATTTTAAAAACTAAAAAAAAAATACGCTATGCTCCCATTACGTATTGTTATTTCAAACAGATGGCGTTGTCCTTAATCTTAAAATAAACGATGATCACAATGATCGTGGACAGAACTAAGTTGTGAAATAAGTATTTTCTGTCCTTGATAACTATGCGAATTATATTATATCGTATTCAATTTCATGCGATGTTTCCAAGTGGGGAAAAATTAAAGTTCTGTTAGAACTTTACTTTCCAATGCAGCTATTGTAAGTCTTCAAATTCACTACCTGAGCAAACTGAACTCTGGGAGAGTGATATATCCGAGATAATGAGTTTTTATTTCACTGAGGCTGCTCTGTTTTTAGACTGACTCAGTTCAAATCAGGACTGCATCTGCTGTTCCTCAATGAGCGTACCAGCTCGTTGCGTCTGGAGAGGATCATGAGCTTCGTCAACAAGATGTATTTGGCCCACACCTTCAAGTTGGACGAGGTGCTGGCGGCGATCGACCAAATGACCCAAGACAACCAGGTCATGATGGCGGACGGTATGGTGTTTCTCATTTAATGCCTTGAACCTAGATCTGTCTAGATCCGGGTTTAGGTTCTTGGACTGGATTCTCGTGTGAAACCATCATGAAAGAAGCGGTCCCACCAGTGAATAATAATAAACTCATTAGTTTATTATTATATATTGATTGTTGTTGATTTATGAGTTTATTATATAGATTGAATTATTATTCATAATATTGTTACAAATTCTAACAAACAAAATGACAATTTGTGTAGATATTTTCATGCATTGTAGTTTTAAGTCCTTTAAACTAGATCTGTGTAGGTTCTTGGACGGGATTCTCGTGTGGAACCTTCGTGAAAGAAGCGGTCCGACCAGTGAATAATAATAAACTCATTAGTTTATTATTATATATTGATTATTATTGATTTATGACTCTATCATTATTTGGATTGAATTATTATTCATAATATTATTACAAATTCTAACAAACAAAATGACATTTCTGTAGTTATTTTCATATATTGTAGTTTTAAGTCCTTTAAACTAAATCTGTTTAAGTTCTTGGACGGGATTCTCGTGTGAAACCGTCGTGAAAAAAGTGGTCTGACCAGTGAACAAAATGACAATTTGAGTAATTATTTTCATACATTGTAGTGGTAAGTCCTTGAATCTAGATCTGTTTAGATCCAAGTTTACGTTCTGGGATTGGATACTCGTATGATATTCAGAAATCCAACGTCAACAAGGTCATCCAACCAGTCAAAGCAGTATAGGCTATTACTAGACCATCGATCTCAAGATGACCAAATATATTATATATTGATTTATTTTATATATCTACTCATTAGTAGTCTTATTAGTTTAGAATTGTATTTTGATTATTGTTCATTTATAAGTTTACCAATTAAACATTGACTGAATTATAATTCATATTTTGTTACAAAATTACAATTTCAGTAATTATTTTCATTCATTGTAGTTCTAAAAATGTTTTTGTAAACAAACTCAATTCCTAATGTAATAAATGATTACATGAACTGATTTGTTCAAAATTCCTTTGTTTTATTTTACTGATCGATGATGATGAATGAGTCCAAAAACAATTTTAAGCATGTTTTGCTTTGCCGTTTGTTTCTGGAACATGATATAACATTTAAATCTATAAGGTTATACGAGGATCACGAAATGGCCAATACGTATTTTTAGCACAAATTGGATCTCAGCTAACCAAGTACGGCTCTACTAGAGATCTCATAACTTTTTAACAGTAAGAGTATTATGACCTTGTGGAGTTGGCAGTCAAATTTACATGAAATGTTTTTGGTAGTATCTTTCATTTATAATCTCAATACTCCCGAAACACCGAAGCATACCTTTCTCAATTTTAGTCACAACGCCCTCTTTTAAATCACACCTTTCCTTTAAAACGCTATTTCTCATTGTATCATTCAGTATCACGCCTAGTATACTTCTCAGAGACGACATCTCTCACGTCTCATCATTGAACCGCTACGGGGACGATACGCAGCTTTATTGATGCTAGACCAGTTTGAGTAGGCCTCGTTGATTCTAATAGAAGCAGTGGAAGCTCTATAAAGAGACTGTAACACCTCTATTACCGTTAAATTTTTAAAATGTCTGCAATTTGAAAACTGCGTCGTGTAATGTCACTAAACAAGAAGTGAACTAGAAGCGTATTATTAAGTGATAAATGGTGCCACAACAGCCATAATGATGAAACAATGTTTAAATTTGTTATCACGTAGTAAGTAGTATTAATCAACAAATTTAGATAGTAACCTTAAATTGCCATTCACCAAGCTTCTCCGCCATTTTTACTGTTTTTGAATGTGATCGGGTTATAGAACTTTTAGGGATATATGTGGTACTGGAAAATTACCTTAATTTTATGGTAATACGTAATAAACTAAAGTAAACAAAATTTATAAACTAAAAATAAACGTTGAGCATCGCGTAAACACGTATAATGTTTTGCCCTTTATTAATAAAGATGTTTAAATTGTAAAATTTCCAAAAAACTAGGAAATCTTTAAAATATGCATCCGTGCCACAGGGCGACAAAACTAGAAACCGACATACTCAGATATGTTCCCGCGTTGTCTGGGTGGACCCCAAGCCCCAGAATGAGCGTTGAAGTCACCCAAATCAGGTATAAGACTGGGCTGAAATTAATTTCCTTTTACAGGCGTGCGTAAAAGAATGTATTAGTCTTAATTTGTTAAATGATCGTATTAATAATAATGACTATTTTTTTTCCAACAATCACCATTATATTCTTTTCATTAAATCTGTAAAATTATCTTAATAAAAATATCTTAGCGAAATTTGCATTTGTTTACAGCAAACTTATATTGTTCGTAGGACACTAAACAATTAAAAAATTATTATATTTTTTAATTTTCAACGTGTGTTAGTTCCCTCAGTCCCTAGTTTTAGGGCAGACCTTAACGCAAATACGGAGGATGTAAAGTTACAGCTGCAACCACTTGATATTTTCCCTCCGGAAAATTGCACTGCCTCTGCGTTGAGGAACTTCATGTACGACGACGTATTACTTAATATACAGACCTTGTATATTAAGATAATTTTTTTGTGGTTTCACTGTTTACCAAATCAAAATTTTACAAGAGACCAAAAATCTTCTAAATTAAAGTAGCTATCCAGAAAAATGCTAGATTATACAGTTCTTTAATTTCTTGTTCTTTAATTTTTAAACGAGTTTCTTTTATAAAGAAATGTGATAAAAACATGAATAAAATCTAATAAGGATTTTTAGAGGTATTTGAAAGGATTAAAAATTTTATCATCTTTAAAGCATTCTAGCGCCTAAGTAGGTATTTTTATATTTGTTTAACTTAGCTTGCTTCTTTTAAATCGTTTTTATTTCTTTAAATCGTTTTTATTCTTTTAATATGAATTAAAATTATTTCATGGTATGTTTTTGGTATGGTATGGTATAGATTTTGTAAAACATTAAAATAATTTCTTACCTGTATACACTGGTAACTTGAACAAATGAACACTTTATTTATTCTTTGGTATATGTATATTAAAAATGTCAAATGATATCAAATAATCAAATAGTCAAATAAGTAAAATGTGGTAAATGTGGTAGTTTGGAGCTTGCCATAGCAACTGAGTTGGCGTTTGGCGTTAAAATCAACGATAGGAGAGGTCGGTGGGACATTAAAAATGTATTTGTAGATTATAAGTGTTTTCATGGTATTTCTGTTTGCCTAAATAAATTATGGGCAATGGTATGAATAAGTTTATTTTATTTTTTGTTGTATTTGATTCAACCTGGATTGCTTATTATTATTGTATATAAACTGTTGTCATGGGAGTGTTTTGTGTGGTTTATTTTGTTATATAACAAATTATATTAAACATTGCTATGATATTTAAAAATTGTTGCAATAAAATGGTTAAAATACTCTCTTTTACTGACTCATTTTGAGTAGAAAGTTGTTCACTATATCATTCATATATTCATCTATTAATTTAATCCCAACATATTTTGGTTACCAGTATTGGCACCCACTTGTTATACACAAAAAGGAATAAATTATTTTTTACTCAATAAAATCATACCAAATTAATTTTGTAGGTATATATTTAAAAACTTTTAACACTATATTTGGTATCTGTATCTGCTCTAATTGGCTACTTGGCTTAGCTTGGTTACTTGGCTTGGCTTGGCTACTTGTTGAAGACTGGGAATAAATTAATAATACCTAAATATTTATTGTAGTTTTTGTAGTTTCGTCATATTAATTGTGCAAATCAGAATAAATATGAAGATGCTCATTTTTCATTTCAAAAGTAACATAATTTAAACTATGAGAAAATTTCACGATGTAGATCCATCAAAGTGAAAGAAAAAATGTAACTTACATTCTTTTTTTAAAATTGATGTTAAATAAGCACTGAAAATTATTCAAATGGGGTAGACAGAAATTCCTAATTTCATATATGTTTCATTCAACAATGATTCAATGTTATTTATATATCCCTACTCTTCTAGCTATAGTTGGGTATGAAATTTTTTAAATTCATTCCTATATCAAGTTGTAGACACTTTGTACCTTTAGGTACCTAAAAGTAAAGCACTATGCAGACAACTCCGTACTAACTTGATGATAACAAGGATCAAAATATTTGTCAAAATGCTTTTGAGTCTGAGCGAAGTGTGATTTTGTACTTTGTCAGTAAAATTAGGGGGATCTTTGCATTCAAAGTAAGACAAAATAAAAAAATGTAAATAATTACTTGGTTTTGTTATTACTTCTTCTTTTATTTGAGCTTCAAATTAACAACGGTAGTCATAGATAATCTTTACAGATCTACCGATCCGAAGATATAATTTCTTTCAAACCTTCCTTTTTTCTATAATATAGTTAGAAAAGTACTTAAAAAACTTTAGTATTTATTATATGTTTCAATTAAAATGTGCTCGAATTTTAAATTAAAATGCTCCATTTATTATTGACATTTGACTATTTCAAATTAATTTTCCAGAAGAAGTGTTTGAGAAAATGAACTATTATTTTTTACAAACTGTTTAAAGAGCTGGTGTCGCCATATCTGAAAAGAAGGACAGAGACCTTCTTGCGCAGGACATTTCATTTTGGTCTAATAATAGCTACTAGCCCAGCCCCCCAAAATTGAGACGTCTGGCAATGCTGATAGTTATTGACCTTGTTAGTTAGTAATAGTTAGTAGTAGCCTAATAGGGAGGGATGTAACATGGTACCTTTTATTAGGTTCTTTGTGTGGTTGGATTTAGGAAGTGGGACAATTTTTACATTATACTGGACTGTCATTGTCATACACTGTAAATGAAGTATAATAGGGAAATGGTGATAATTAAATATTGAACTGATCACTTCTAAGTGTATATCAATCATTCCAAATCCTAGCACAATCGTCTAGCTGTGCTCGCTTCGTCATCCAGTGCTGATGGGCAAAGACAAACAAATTGAAGATAACAATGATCCAGTTCATCATTTTGAACCACACCCCGCTGTTTAACAAGCTCCTTATTGTTGCTAAAGTTTTAGACTAATTTATGTTCTATAAAAAAGTTCACTACTTCATTCTAGTACACAAATAAAATGCAAAAATAGTATACAGATGAATACTGGCATAGCACAAAAGGTACTGAGGATAATTTATAATTTTAATTGGTAATATTGTCTATATTTATGAATAGCCCTTTTTAAATAATAGTAAACATAACATGCTTGTATATCGCCATTAGGTAGGTAGGAAATATAGTAAAAATTATTGTGATTAGCAATGTTTTGTTGTCTCTTACTTTCATCTAACAAAAACTGTGTAGCATAAAAAGTTACTCTGCCCCTCAAATTTCGTAGTAAGCAGTTAAATTGTAGTATAAATAAATATGGATTGAGTTTTCAACAATGAGATTTATTTTAGTTTTTAATGCTTTAGTCAGTAGTAGGGCTCTACTTTTCCGCAACTCCACGATCGGCGTATATTTTGCGTTTCGCCGGGACTTGGATCACTCCAGCCAGCCTAGCTCCCCAAGGATCATTTTAGATGATTCATTTTCATCTCTTAATAATATTGAAATCATTGACACAAATCTATTATGGATGGATTTATATGTTGTAAGAAAATAGATGTCATCCTTGCTATCAATTCATGGATGAATCCCAGGTTTTACAATCATTTGGACTGAAATAATGATCAGATCTATATAATAATCAAGTAATGTATATTTATTTGTTTGTCCTCTATGCGTTCCTAAATCGTTAGTCAGATTGCGAGGAAATTTCGGTAGGGTGTTTCGAGGACGTGCGCAAAAGTTTGTGTCCCAAAAAATGTTTAAAAAAATATTTTTCGATTTTAATGAACTTTTTGTAAAATGCTTTGTCTTATTAAAAAAGACGTATAAAATATTAATATCTTATATATAAAAATCTCTTATCATGTTGTTTGTTCGGGATTAATTCCGAAACTACTTATGATGAAATTTGGTCATTGTGTATAATTTGGTCCAACTTAAAAGATAGGGTAGTTTTTATCTCCACCATATTTTTTTTGCAAAATAAATGTTATAAATATTAATAAGATCCATAAGTTTCTAACAGATGGCGTTGTAAGTTAGTTAGGTTTCGATGGTAAAAAACGGATCATTAACAATATTTAAAAAAAATCAGTGATTAATTTAAGTTCTTAATTTTTCACCTACGTAACTTTTTAATGAATAGCTGCATTGACGGAAAAAATATCAGATTAGTAGTTTAACAGTTATCACACTTGCAATGTTCACATTCAAGTAGAAAAAAATGATAATTAGCTATTGCATAACTAATTGAAAATCGTGATAAAAATTTTTACCGGCGGATTATTGTTTACTCATCTATCCAATAAGTGCCAGAATTGGCCGTACCATGCGCAAGTGAGAGTACTCGTTTTCGGCCGTATTTTCCGCAGTTTCGACCTCTGGGAAAGTCACAAATATTAGTCCTACGGTTCCGGTAGTGGGGATGTTTTTTTAGAACACTTTTTTATTATTTTGTCGAATTTCAAAAATCTTAATTAGTTTTTGACATATTTGCTATAAACCAAACCCCTTGTTTTTTTTTAAGTAAATTGTTTATAAATTTTGCAATTTTTTCGAGCGGACTTTAAAAATCATCTAGACCTTTTTTCAAATCGAAAATCTCATTCATATTTTTCCCGAGACTGCTTAAAAAAGTTGAATAAAAAAGCACTCGTTGACTTGACTAAATGTGCCTAGCCCAATTATAAAGTGCCGACTCTCACAATCGCTCGGTGACATATAGATGAAGTTACAAAAATTTCCAGTGAGGAAAATGAGAAATGAATGCGTGCGAAAGAGTGGGCAACAGCTTTTTATTTGTTGTCGGGTCTGGTCGGCTCCCGTTGCATGGCGGGACTGTTACATTTGAGACTCAATGATATTGGCCAATGGCGGACGGCTATCTATTACTTATCTATTACTATTATTTACTCAAATAGGGATAAATGTACGCTTCACTTGTTAAATCGATTAACTCAACAAAACAAGAAGCTGAGAAAGAAATAGTATGTATTGTTTTTTTAATTATCTATGTATTCAAAAATACGATTTAGACTGTATTATTATGTACTGTAGTATTCCTTGCTTTTATCTAGCAACATATGAAAAGCATCAGATATCTTTGGAGTATTTGTTATTGTTTCTACAATTTTTGAATTAAAGTTCCAAATTAAATAATAACTACGTAATGTTATTATTATTTTTACTGTATTTAATTTGATTCATCGTTAATTTCTATAAATGACGTTTTGTGTTATTAGCTGTATTTAAGCTCCTATCTTGTCTTCTTGATTTTTTTAAAAACGTACCCCAGTCCGATTTCAATAACATCTTCATAAATATTTTTTTTCCTTCTGCGTTAACTAGATTCTGAAAGAAAAATGTTAATTATTCAGTGGCCAAAATTTTTTGTTATTCAAGTGGTGCTTATTTGAGAGAGATTTGTTTTTATTACATACAGTTAGAAGGCAATTAAGTGATTTGACAATTTTTTTAAAAAAATTAGAAAATGGACATAATCATAATCCATTTGGCAACAGACCCATTCAAATACTAAAGTTTAATTTATTTTAATTATTTATGTGGTATTTCATTCTTAGGAACAGTGCGTTTTCTTTCAATATTCTTTTACTCCCCCAAAAACCAGACTCCAAGCTTAATATCTTACCTGACGTTTTTATAAAGAAGTATAAACAAAATCCTTAAATATAATAAGTATTTGTAAGGTTATATTTTTAAATCTTATTGTCGGAGGCCAAGGCCCACTTTGGGTCACTACGCCACTCTAACTAGAGTTTACTAACTAGTTGGTTATATTATTTGTATTTATTGTCAGTTAGCTAATGAGACGGAAATTTGTGTATATGTTCATGAACGATTTTAAACGCTAGATTTTTTTTTGTAAAATGGTGCTCATCGCCCTAGATATTCCTCCTAGCCCTCTTTTATACGACGAACAATATCCTACACTTCTTCCATTTTATTATTAATTATAACATGGACCATTTTCATACATTTCATCACAAATACGATCTTGTCAATTCTCCATTACATACTGGATACCAGCATGCAATGCATCCGTTTGCTTTGGCGTAAAGTACTTATTATAACATGGCTTGCAATAAATGGTAGTTAAATGTTTTATTATAATATTACTTATATCTTTGTATATTGTATATATTGCATATTTTTATTCCATTTTAACCACATAACTCAAATACATTAATCTTTTTTTCTTTGCAGCTCGCAATACTGAACGTTACAGGGCATATTCTATGTGATTCAAAGAACTGTATAAACGTAATGATAAGTGAAGATTTTCGTACTAGTCATGAATGGGCCTTTATCAGATAGTTGTAAATACTAGTGAAAATGTTAATTTAGTTTTATACATTTGTAAAGATATGCTGAATTTGACAAACAGTTTTTACAGATGCTTGAAGCCCACATGCGCAAATCTTACTTACAAAATATTACATTCAATAGCTTTTTCACAACTAAGCTGTAGAAGCAAGGTATGCAGTTCTATATACTACCAGAGGTCATCATTCATCCCATTCATTCACAACAGCCAACAGTGCCGGCTGCTTGCTTATAAAAGGAAGAGATTTCGCTCCAAGAAGCCATTTACTAATTCAAATGCGGAAATAACAGTCAAGCCAATGGGTGATTCGTTCCGGCCGTCATTAAACCATGTCAGTTATGGGGGACACTTTGATATGTAAGTATATATAGTTACTTCTTTATTCATCTGCCATACAAAATATCTTTAAATATTTATAAATGTTATTTTTTTGTCAAATCTTGAAACACTTTAAATAGCTAATAATAGTTAATAATGTGCAATTGTTTTAATGTTTGCTATGACAATAGGCACTAGATAATTATGTAATACAAAAAAAAAACTTGAAGGTTATGATTATATTGTTATTAGAGCGTCAGAAGATGGAAGTGACTCATGGATTCAGTTAGATAACTCGGCCTCCACGACCAATGATAATCGATGCATGCAAAGGGCAGTACCCCCAAATTTTAGAGCATGGGAGCCAGTGGGAAAGTGGAATAAAACTTATGATGGTATGATATTTTACGTAATTAAAAAAACTTTCACTTAATAATGTAAAAGTAAAATATTCCTTTATATTAAAGCCTAAGTAAAGTGTGCAGTTGAAGTTAGATTTTATACTAGAACTAAAATTATTTGAGTTTTTAAATTATTCTATTTCTTTTCTTTTATTATATTTGCACAAACTGTCTTTTCTTTACTTGTTTATATTTCTTACAGAAATAAACTATAGAATCAGTAATACCGTATCTCATCACCCAGTCTTTAAAAGCGTAAAATCTGTAATACAATTTATTATCTGTAATTCAATTTGTCTTTATAAAATTAAAATGAAAAGAGGGAGAGAAAGAATTATTTTAAAATTATTTCCTTTTAAAATTATAGTTGGGATGATTAAGATTAAAATACAAGGAATGAAGATTTAATTATGTTGACAAACCATATGTATTGATTTCTTGTGATCAGATAAAGTAAAGTATAAACACTAAGTTCGATTCCCAATCAAATTAAAACTTTTTTAAAATAAATATTAAGGATATTTGTTTTCATTTTTGGTTTTGAATGATAGGATTAAAAATTAAAGAAGCGAGAGGCAGTGTTGGCAGGGGACGTTCCAGGAGAACCTATACCGATGAGATTAGTGACACACTAAAGAAAGGCGATATAAGGAGCACCCGTAACCGACGAGCATGTATGCGTAGATGTATGGATGTAGATGAAGCGAGAGAGGTGTGCCAGGATCGCGCCAA
>DWTW01000074.1:0-22334 GCA_018246275.1 Papilio slateri
CCTCTGCACTATTAGCATATTTTTGTGTTTTAATGTTCCCGAAGTTTTCACTCCTTATATTAACATATATAATACATTAGAAAAAAAAGTAAAACAATAGTAGATTCATTCGTAATGAAGCAACACTTGTTTACTTGCGTTAATAACTCATTGAGTGGATCATTTAACAAGGATGATCGTTCATTTCGCGCATCCTTTGACAGTTCGACGATAAAGAGGGTTGGGAGGTCAATCGAGTGCAGGCGGCGCATTATCTAGTCACATGACGAACTCTCACATGATCGGAGCTCGTGGGGGAGAGGGGGCGTTATTCGTTGTTTGCTTTATTTGCTCGCTGTTACGTAACGTCGAATGAAGACGCGCGAAGGTTAGCGCGTTAAAGAGATGCTGTAATAATAGCCCAGTGGTTAAAAAATCTAACAGCCCTTGCTCGATTTAAAAAAAAAACATTCTTACTAAGCTTGCTCCCTTATGATATAAAAAAACATACATACGTCTAGGTATATTTGCAGGCTGAGCACTAAGAAGTACAATATCAAGTCATATTTTACAAAGTTATTGGCAATTCAATACACCGGTGTTTCAACCCCGCTTAACAATCGACTTTTAACTGTCGGCCAATCGTGTCAATAGTATGCTAATTCCTCCAACAATCTGTGATTGTTGTACATTGTGAATCCTTTATGTAAATATTAGTTTAGTTAGGATAGCCTAATTATATATAATAGTTATGTTTGCACATTGTTACTAGCACTGAAGATAAATAAATTATTAGTAATTCAGCTTCATAAGGTTATGGTTTGATAAGTCTTTCAATTCTCTTGATCCCATTACAATATTGAGTTTAGTTATTTGGTTGATTCATTAGAATATTAGTAATATTGCTTATTAATTTGGGTTATATTAATAATAACAACGAGGGAAAACAATAGACATATCAATAGATGTCGTGATACTATT
This sequence comes from Papilio slateri, assembly GCA_018246275.1. NCBI lineage: Eukaryota > Metazoa > Arthropoda > Insecta > Lepidoptera > Papilionidae > Papilio > Papilio slateri. The sequence goes on from DWTW01000074.1 coordinate 961, forward strand.
AAAGACTAAATAATTAAAAGAGCAAATTATAATAAGCACTTGATTATGCGCGCTTTTATTTCAATAGTATCAGCAACAGGTGTTACTTGAGTAGGTCAGCTCAATCACACCATTATGTGAGTATTTGTCTGCTTTATGTCTGAAGATCGAAGGGTCCTTATTATACCCCATCCCCGTTTTCTACCCATATTCATTACGTTTTTCTCTTCCCATTTTCGTTACTTTCACCTCTTTGCATTTTCGTTACCTCCTTTTCTCATTTTTGTTAGCTTTTTTTCTCATTTTAGTTGGCTTCTCTGCTCATTTGCGTTAAATTCTACTCTTTTCATTTTTGTTACCTTCTCTTCTTGTTTACGTTACCTTCTCTTCTCATTTATATTACCTTCTCTTGTCACTTACTTTACCTTATCTTCTCATTTTCATTATCTTCTCTTCTTATTTTCGTTACCTTCTTCTCTCCTTATCTTTGTAATCTTCTTATCTTTTCACTGCTGTTACCTTCTTATCATTTTCATTACCTTCTCTTCTCACTTACGTTATCTTCTGTTCTCATTTTCGTTACGTTATTCGCTTCTCATTTCCGTTACCTTCTTCTCTTCTTATTTTCGTTTCCTAAACAAAGACTATGCATCTCTTCGGATTTTTGCGGATTTTATTGAGCAGCGAAGGTCACATATGGTTAGGTGACCTGCTTATTCATTTGTCTCCGTGAAACTCAAAAAAAAATATGTCATCCCCGGCGGTTAACCTAACCTAACCTAACCTAACCTAACCTATTGAAATTGAGCTAAAAATAATTTAGAATTAATAAAGACAGTTGGAATTACGGTTTGGTGAATACTTTGCAGTTATTACCTCGGGCGGGTGACGAAAGAAATGAAGTAAGAATTAATGTATTTTAAAGGTCACTGGACCGATTTCTTTTAAGTCACATCTCCTTATTGATAATGACAATAAATGCCATCGGCGAGACACTTGTTACGTCGTGGATGTACACATAAATATACACACTTAAGCTATCATGTAAAATCATGCAATAAATTGTATGCCTTTTAACAAAATATATATGATAAACGATTTAATCAAGTTCGATGCTCTGGACAACAACCAAAATGTGCACCAATAAAAAAAATATTTATTTAATTATTAGCTGTTGCACGTGGCTTCGCACGCATTCGTTTATTATTTCCCTCGATGTATAATTTAAGTAATTCCATTCCACGTATAATAACATCGATTTATAGGTAACATGTGTCAAAAGTATTATTGTCAAAACATTTTATTACCATCTAGCGATATTGTAAATGAAGGTTACATTTTTATATCCCTCAGGAATATTTATAGGATGAAAGGTACACTGTGCTCTTTTCTGTGCCTTTGACAATGTGTTTGTGAAATTTTATGATGATCGAATGTCTCGTTAACGCGTTAAATAGTAATAAACAAACAATCTTCTTCTTCAACTAATTATGGGTTAGATTCGTTTATGATAGTTGTATATAAAAATAATATCTTTCAAATATATTTATCAAAGAAAAATACGTTTAATTGTCAATGATTCGTTCAGTTCCCAATTTATAACATGCCTAGTCCGATTATAAACTGACGAAGTTAACGATCGGTCGGTGACATGTACCTGTAGTACACTAGTCATGTACGTTTTTTACAGATAAGCTGTCAATCATTGCAACGTTTGTTTTTTATTGAAATAAAAATAATCTAGTTGTATAAATTATATTTATACTACATACTCGTATATCGCTTATGCATTGATGAGTAAGTGACTTAATTTTAAAAAGGCATCCTCAGATTATTTTCAGAATGAAAGTAATGTTTTATTCGAAAGTGAAAGCATTGTAAGGCATTTTTTATGTAATTGTAGCGGGCTTACTTTCGCTAACTTGCTTGCAATATGACTTGCATTACGCCTCGGTAAGGAATTATAGATATGTTATAATTATTATGTTATCGGAACATTTATCTTGTTTACCACAATTTAATTAAGTACACTGTCGCTATGCAATCTATTAATTGTATAGGTGTAACATTAATAGTTATTTAATGCTTCTTTCTATTAACCTATAGTTTCATACTTGTTACCTCAGTGTTAGTAAACACATGTTTTTAAATTTGATGTCAAGAAACAAATTTCTTGCATAGGGTGTCCTAAAGTTAACCAAAAAAGAATTATCAAATCTTGCGTAATTTTCGGACATTTTCTTAGAGTTGGCTTATTATGGTTATAAACCAGTGCACTAAGAAAATGTTTCTGTATATCTTGACCATTCATTAAGACAATACAAAGCATAGCTGCCTCTATAAATTCTATATAACAATTGCTTTCTTCTTCTTAACGATTTTGTAAAGAAATTGACAAGGGTTAAGCTCATATATGTACTATATACTATATTTTGGGAAGCAAAACAATTTCGTTTTAGAAAAAAAAATATTTTTTTCTTAGCTTCTAATCGGGTGGAATGACCGCCACTTAACGAGTAGGCTTTCTGACATCTCAGTAGTTGTCTAATAAGGTTTTTATATATCGCACATGACATGAACCAATCCTTTTATTTTATTTTTATTTAAAAATACAACATAGCGACATTAGCGTTACAGGCATTCGTTTTCCATCTGAGATATTTAGAGAATTTATAGGGTACTGTTTGTTTTTAAAAATGTAATTAATACTTTCTACAATTTCGCATTGTTTTTCGCGTTTTGTTAATCTAAATTACTTTCCTGTAATACGTTTGATATTTCTAAGTATTTCAGTTGTAAATTATATGAGTTAACAGGTAGAACAAATTTAGGAAGGCTACTAACGAGTACGTCCGTAAGTCGGTGGGCTATATATTCTACGCAGTGACAGCCTGTTGTGGTGGCCGGAAGGTGTCGCTGTGGCCGCAATTGAGAATCGCATCATCAAGCAATCCGCAATTGGCGGTGGGATTTCGTAAGACATTACAAATGTCGCCGGATGAAACTGGTCCTTACACAAGGTTTTGTTTACGTTTTCACTTTTCAATATAATATAAATTTTTATACTTGCCCCGACACCGGTAGATAATTTTATAAGTTACAAAATATAAAAATCTAAAAATTCAATAAGGTATAACGATGTTTTTTTTTTCGTTTAAGATATAAACACTTTCTTATAAAGATAATACTAATAAAAGGTTATTTAATCCGTAAAACAGATTCACAATAAATAAACATGGTACCGCATAAGGTGATGTGCCGACAGCAATTCGACCATAATGTCGTCCGGTTTTGGCGACAAACGTATTTCAAACTACCAAAATAAATACGCTCAATTTTGCAATCCAGTATCAGTTTGTACAACGAACTAGATTTCACCTCAGGGCGTGGATTTTTAATTTTAAACTATAATAGTATTTCGGTTCTCACAAGTTGTGTCAACCCATAAATATGCGTTTTTAATTAACACTTGACATATTAGCAACATTTTTAGACAAGCTCTATATTTCTAAATTAAATCTTACGAAATTATTTTGTTTGAATATTTTCGGGTCTGCCGTGGGTGAATTAGAATAGTATTAGTACCCATTAAGGTTACATATTACAAATAAATTAGTCAGAATTCTTCTTTGGCGTAGAATGTCACGGTATGCTTTTCACCTAGCTTACGAGTATTAGTGATTGAAATGAGAGTAGCAAGTAATGTTTTATATACAAAATAATATACGATAGGTAGGTACAATTTCATCTACATATATACTTTAGTTATTATACAATTTGATTGGGGAAATCGACCCATCGTAAGTGTGTAATTTGAATGACTAAAGTTTGATTAATTTTATTAATTTGTTTTGTTTTGTGCTTAGTAAGCCTTTCGCACCGATGAAACACACGATCTTTATCAAATCCCACTAATGGTCATGACCGCGACCCACTGCTCGTTTGCTCCTTTATGATAAGTTGGGTTTAAGTTAAGTACGGCGCAAACACTTTTTACCCGGGGCTAGCAATCGCAGTGGCAGCTAATAATCTTATAGAAAATCTGTATGTAACTAAATCTATAGCTTTAATTAGCCATTTACTATGAATCTAAAACTGGAATCATATACGAGGTCTAAGCATTGTTACACGCAGGTCGTTTCGCAAAATGCTCGTTACAGTGATGATCTCAGTCACGGCTAACACATTGGGCTGTTTACGTAAACAATACTAATTGAATTCGGTTGTTAATTTGCATGCGAGTTGCAAACGTCAGTGTCCGCGCGATGCTCGCAACGAAATCATTAACCGCTTGTTAATGCACTAACGATGAAGTTAAACGTTCTCATGTGCGGCATTGATAAGAAGTTTTTTTAGCGAGACTGCAACATTATATAGGTGTCTTTTATATACCAATTAGAGATATAAGGTGGACGTTTCGTTTACAGGTATTGTCACATTGTAGGTAGCAATTATAAGGATGGATTTTGAACAATAATCCGAAAATAAATAGAAAAGTAATGACATTTAACTTTAGTGATCTTATCAGGTGGATTTGTGGTCAGGCGCTAGATTATTCATTATAAAAAAATCGGATTGAATCCTGGACGAAACTTTGACGAATGGACTTTACAATTTAAGATTATGCGTGAAATATTTAGAACACACACAGTTTTAACTAGGTTCCAGGAAACAGTTTGCGATCTTCGCTAATTGGCAATAACACGCTACATTATTTTTCATACAACGTTGAACTATGACTTCAAGCAAGAATAAATGTTAAAGTGGAACAAGGTAACGATACAAAACACAGAAAACTTTTGAGTTCAGTACTGCGATTGTGATTTTAAACGAGACGTAACATCATACGATTAAGGGTTATTTATGTGTATTTTTTATTTCAGAAACGGCAAATCATTACAATGTTATTCTTAAAATCATATGACTTGAGTCAAGTCACGAGTTTTATTGAACCATAAGTGCACTCATCGCAATAATGACAAACCAATTATTCGTACATATTCAAACTGCTCTTTTTTTATTAATATTAGTAAAACAGATTAAGCGATAATGACGTAAATATACATTTGTCGATATAATATCGCTTTAATTCACATATTTCTAAAATATATGTGAATTAAAATAGTATAATACATGTAAAAGAGACTAATAAGGACTATTGGTAACTACTAAGTACTTTTATGAACTTATTACGGTCACTTACTTGTAACTGATAAGATGGCAAAGTATGTAGTGATAATCAGTTAATTCTTTGTTTTGAAATACCTCTGTATTAAAGTTGACTTTTGGAGAAGAATGGATAGATGGAGATTTTAGAAGGACATAAATACATATATGTATTAAACAATGTTTTTTTACAATTACGTATATTATTTTTTTATCTGTCCAACCAAGTTTTTAATCTTAATGTTCGCAAAGACATGATTAAAAGGAAGATTAGCAAATTATTTCCATATTCTATTAATATTTCATAAATATGCCCGAGGGTTGGCATCAGGCAGGCGGCCGGCTGTAAAAAACTATAGCCAAAACCTATTATGGCCTACGGACGTACTGTGCTGATCCCACATAAAGTGGGAGGGAAGGAAGAATAAAAGTCAATTTTTTATCTGTACATCCAACTTGTCCACGGATGTTATTGTTGCGGGCTCTACCACTTGAACAGTGGTAGAGCCCGCAACAACAACATCTGTTGCACGAATGGTCCGGCTCGACCGGTGAAATATCAAAACGTCACAGTAGAGAGGCGTGAGGTGTAAGTATTCTTGCGTTTCGTCTGATGAGTGAGTTGCCTGAGCCTTTTTCCCTTCCTAAGGATAGGATTCTAATAAGAATAGGATGGAAAGATGAAAAGAATTTGACAGGGGAGGGTATGGATAGAAAAAGGGAATATACCTTTTTCTCCTGTATACATTAAAGGTAGGCACCGCTTTTGTAACTCATTAGGTTGTTGCAGATGCCGTGGGTAGCGGTCACTTAATATCAAGTGAACCGCTTGCTCGTTTGCCACCTTTGCCGTTTGCTTATTTATTTCCGATTTAACAAGCCTTCTACTTAACAATTAATTAAGATTTTTAACAATCGAACTTTATTTTATTCACTTCAATTTCAAACCGATGTTTAGTGTTCTGAGTTTTTAACGTCTAATTAGATACTTTATTGTAAATTTATGTTCTCCGCACATCAAGAATAAGAGCGGCTAATTGCTTTAGAAGCAGACTAATTAAAATAACAAACGTGGACACGAAATGTCTGTCCGTACAGCGAGGCGCAGGCGAAAGTAGGCTGTGCCAAATATTATGCGCTTTCTTCGACTTGCATGTAAGAAGATGACGAATTCTTCCATCATATCTAAGTCATTATTTTTGGATTTTTAATTGTATTTGACCGATTCCATTGATTAACTAACTTAAAATTTGTAACATTGGACTAGCGGCGAATAATTTTAATGTCGAGTAAGTTGACGTATATTTGGCTAATACAGAAGTTACCGACAAAGTCTTAAGTGGTTACAAAATTCGGGTACCGGATTCTTATATGCAGATAACTATATGTTTCTGTGAAATTAGAAGTACTATATTTTTATATTCCTAATCGGATTTAACGGTGTGACTTACATCTGTATTGTAGAGGCTTACATAAAATTTTAAAAGCAAATTAAACTAGACTGCATTAGCCTCCTAAAATATTTGTCCGCTTTCTATTTGTACACATGATAAACGTCAATTCAAGCTGCTTGTTAGCACAATCTTAGGCGAAAACTGGAAAACATTTCTCTCGAAAGCAATTTCTGACTTCGTAGAGCCACTAATTATCACATTGGTAGCGTTGACAGTTCTAGTAGACGTAACCTCAAACCTTCCTAACATAAACATTTCATTAGTTATTATTACGAGTCATTACAAGAGTAATAAACCGACTTCATTAAGTCCAGCTTTAGATTAATTTAGACACCGTCACTCGACCTTTTGATGATTACAAATTGCTCTTAATGGTATAATTCACTGTTGTTGCAAAAGATAACGACCATTTATTTTATTTTTTTAATTTATTTGTGGGCACACCAAATGAGATGATCAGTCCATTCAATAATTTTATTTATCTAAACCGCACAAGAATGTTTTTTTTTTTCGAAATCTTCAAACTGAACATAGGCTTTTCCATCAGAGAGGGTTCGTCTGCGGTACGTCGTATCAATTATACGGTAGGTACCCTGTTACAAATCTTCTGAAGTCTCCTGTCAGTAGACGGTTACCATATCCTAAAAAGCTTGGGAGAGGCGCTATTCTTTATCAAAGAATCTGGGAAGGCTGCGATGTAAAATATACTATCATATTTCTTTCTGTAATTAAAATTATAAAAATATAAGTTATGAACGTATCTTTTAATTATCAAAGAATTAGCATTACCTTAATAAATTTTTTTTTTACAGTATGATGTCAACCAAATATACATATAAGTAAAGAAAAAGTATACAAATTTAAGAGCAAGTTATCATGGCCGACTACTATCAATGTTAGCTTTAATTAACATAAACGATGCTATTCAATTTACATTTTAAATATTTCAATAAGCCAATGACCACAGTATGCGGTACGGACACAGTGTGTAGTAAATAAGGACGACATTATTCATAGAAAATGTATGTGCAGATGTATTGATGTCCTTGAAGGAAGAGGAGAGGAAGGTGTAGCAGAAATGAACTATATGTTACTTATGTATCACTTGGGTTCACAAGTAAAATTACTTTTATCAATTAAATTGAGATGACATGGAATTTAGTCAATTAAAAATCGTGTTATTGCTCATATTTTTATTACAATATTAAAACGTATCGACAATGTCAAGAGAATTAAAGAAAACTGGAGATTTTTGTTACCGTTTGCGAGTTCTATGCGATTTCTATAAAAAATGTCCACGAAAGAGGACGCGTGATTGATCAACGTCTAAAAGGTTAAACCGTCTCATCAAACATTAATTTATTATTCGATTAATCGACTCCCTTCACATTCCTGACTCAAGTTATTTGGAGAGGACACTGATATTAGGTAAAAAAAAACGCCATAAGAAGTCGAAGGATTGCGGGCGTGTGGATTCCTTGATCGAAAACCACATTTTGAGACGCAATATTGAAACAGGATACGTTAGAAGATGCTCCAATATTATCATAACCTGTTCTTTATATCTACAAATGCATTTGAATGTATAATTACGATAACACTGCTGATGCTCTCTCGTGTGTAACTTATTATTAATAAGACAGAATACCGTTGCTTAAGGTAATGCAATATACTAAAAAAGCTTATATAATACGTTCAGTCTATGTATTAAATAGTACTTTTTTAATAAAAGGAGGGGACAAGCGAGCAGCGGGAACAACAAGGCGATCATCGCCGTCTATGAACATCTGCGACACCAGAGTAACCGCGTTGCCGGCCTTTAAGAAAAAGATAACCTCACTTTTTGAGGGACCCTAAGTCGTACTGGTTTGGAAATACCGCCGTAGACAGACTGTTCCACAGCGCGGCTGTGCGCGACAAGAAATTCTACAATAACCGCACCGTCGAGAAATGCCAGCCATCGAGGTGGTGTGGATGGTACCTGCTGGTCTGTCGTGTCGTTCGATGCTGGAACTCGGCGGCAGGAATTGTTCCAAACAAATATGTTTGTCATATGTACAATGCTTACCCTATAAATTTTAATAACTATTTCTGAATGATTGTAAATAATTGTATCTTACAGCTTGAAGATGCTTTTGGTCATTAAGGAATTAAAAAATGTTTACACATGTAACCATCATGATCTCTGTTGCTCAAAATCTGCAATCCGATTTAGCTTTAACCAAGTGAGTTATCGAGATGTATCAAGTTGTCTCGACATAAATGCGGCTCTCTGCCCTGGTTCTTATATAAAAATAGCTACACGTTCATGCTATGTTGTGTCATGGGTAAGTGTATCACATACTATCAGAACTTCCTGATCGTGTCGTCGCTCAAAAAAATCGCATGTCGATTTTGAAGAATGCAAAAGGACACCTTGGATTATTCGTGAAATTTTTTGACGGTCAGGAGTAGATGTCACTGTACTCTTGGCAAAAGGGCATCCGTTCTCACCGTTGCTTTGTTCAAAAATCCGTCTCGAGTCTTCGAAGAGAAATAATTGAAGCTTTGTTTTTATCGCGCATCGCGTTTGAACAGGTTGCATTGTGTAGGATAAAAAAGGGTCCGTTCAAACGAAACCGCTCTCATTATACACCAGCCCTAAGCCTTTCGTTCCCCGTAGAATTGGGCAGATGCCGATCTCCTTTAACGATTATGACGGGACATGCATCAGAGTTGTACGTGAATGAAATAAAGATACACGATACGTCAAGGCTGGGCGCTACGCCTCGTATGGCCGTGTAACGTTATTTCTACGAAACAAGTAATTTGTAGTCGTTTATATTCTTTAGATGAGGTTATAGATACTGACGACGGCGTCTATACGTCTCCACTAACATTTCACTAATATCAATAAATGCTGCGTACATAATCATTGGACTCATGTAGACATGAGGTATGTATCAACTTTTCCAACAGTTTGGCATGATCCAATTGTGACATTTTTGTACCTGTGGTAGATGCTTCTCATATAAAAAAAAACATCTCAGTGTTTACCATTGAGATATTTACTCTTGGTGGCAAGCAATTGTGAGTGAATATTACTGTGATCTGTCTCAAGTTCACTTAAACTACTGGGTTAGGGATATATTTATGCTGACTTTGAGTTAGTGTCCATATCTCGTATAGCAGTGCATCTAATCCTCGGGGGAAACGTTGTAAATCACTCGATAGTGTTGTACAAGTAATTTTGATTCTAATGTTTGATTTTTGACTGTAGAACGGAGCATAACGTAATAGAGCAAAAATCATAATAAACGTTGAAGAAGTGCCTAAAAAGTTAACAATATAAATGTACGAAGAAATTACTTCCTGTTTATAATTATACTATATGCAACTATGCATACATATGCTTTAGTACGATCATTGCTCTGGGGCGTGGTTAATAATCCTTTTCCTTGTTTGTGTTAAAATATAAATATATTATATTAAATATTATGTGCATTTGACAATAGGTGTATGTCGGAAGTTGTCACTTTTCTCGAAATGAGAAGACCTTGTGTAATAGATTGTCGTTTTTTATAAAAATAAAAAAGTACGATCGACCGACTCCATGTCACCTTGTTTTGGATGTCAATGTCGGCGAAGGCACGACTTTGTGTTGTAGGGGCACGATATTTGTCCTGTATTTGATAAACATTTTAAGTAATAACATATGTGGATAAAAAAAATCAGGTCATGATATCAGTTGGGTTAGGTTAGGTTAGTAGGTTAGGTAGTTGGGTTCTATATGAATGTAGAGGAGTCGAGGTAGGTGAAAAAAGGAAAAAAGATATTTGGGAACATATTTAAAAAGTAAAAAATAATTCAGAAAGAATTTTAAGCAAGCCAATGATTTATTACCCAACGTTTTTAAGTGTGCCTTATATATTTTTCACTAATAAAATAAAAATTTAGCCATGGTAAAATAATACAGCACTAGGAATGATTTTTTGGAAATTCAACCACTAACCGGGTGACTCGAAAGCATTATTTATTGTTAAAAAGTGGACGAAGTCTTAGGTAACGGCTAGTATTTTTTTTATGGAATTAGGTGGTAAACGAGGAAGCGGGTCACCTGATGTTAATTGACTGGTATCCATGAGCATCTGCAACAAGCAAATGAGTCGCAGATGCCTTGCCTACCTTTAATGGACAGAGGGGTTAGACTGGAAAAAGGACATTTTCTTATCCCATTCATACCCTCCCCGCCCAATCCTCTTCCCCTTCCCATCCTATCCTTATTAGGAAAGAACGGGAAAGGAAAGAGGACTGAAATTGGGCCTCCGGCACCTCACTTATCGGACGAAACGCAGAAGCATACTTCTACTTCACGCCTGTCTTCTATGAGGTCGTGGTATTTCACCGGTCGAGCCGGCCCATTCGTGCAATAGATGTTCTTGTCGCGGGCTCTACCAGTGTTAAATACGTTAACTGTTGTATAAAATAAGTTGCCGACATAATTAAATTTATAAATACGTTTAAAGATTTACAATAAAGAGTAAGCTTATGTAGCTATATCGAGGTAATATTTAATAAATTTCAAAATAATCAGCGTTAACTTAGTGGCACTATAGTTGCTTGGAAAGGAACGGCCACTTCTAGCGTGGCTATCGCCGTGTACAGGTTTAATGACCGAATGCATCGGTCAAACGCGATTTAATTGAGCCACCATATAGGGAGGCCGCACCTGCGCGGGACACGCACTTTAACGACAAAGCTGTTAATGTGCCGGTGAAATTGCGTACAGTGCGCGTTCTCATCTTCATTCAATTAACTCTCAACTCGACTCAAGCGAGCTGATGAAATGTCTCGAATTCAAATATCAGTAGTGCTTGTGCTACAATCTTGTATCTGAAAAGAAATGCATTAAAATCACAGCCGCGTAGTGGAACGGTCTGTCCTCAGCTGTATTTCCAAACAAGTACGATTTGTCGGATTCTTCAAGAAGCGAGCGTACCTCTTCCTTAAAGGCTGGCAACGCATCTGAAAATGTCCATGGGCGGCGATTATCACTTTGTTTTTCTTTCATTTCTCAAAGAGTCTCTATAACAAACTAGCGTAGTTAAGACATTTATAGAAAAGTTGCTTGTACTTGTACTAGGTACTTAATGTATTAAATTTGTTTTTTTATTTCCAAGTATAAGTTCTAAGTTAAGTTAAGCTAAATGTATCCGTTTTTGTTATGCTAAGTTTAATATTTCTGTTGTCTGCTATATTTAAGTTTCTGAGGGAGCTAAGAGATACAGGATAACTTCGAATGGAAATTTGTTACATTGTACTATAGCTTTTCAAATCTTTACTTTAATAAGCCAATACATTTCTTAACAATTCTTTTGAGATTTGAATAAGATGTGTTTAGGTACAATCTCAGCCGATATAAAGCTAATATATAGTATTATATATGTCATATATATGTCAGGTAGTACTGTAAGGATAAGCAAGTAAAAAGTGAAACGGGATGCAGGTAAAATTATTAGGCACTTTCTTTTTCTCATAATAAGGAACTAAAAAAAACACTATATAAGGGCGCGAAGCAAATAGGAATAGAATGGTATAACATAAAATAAGATAAAAGAAAGGAAATAACATAAAATACTTGATAAGACAAAGGAATAAAATGTCTAAATTAACCTTGAACGCAACCAAATATTTCTTTTGTAGAAAGTTGTTAGTTCCTTTTCACTGATATGACTATTTGTTCTATTATCAATTTATTTAGACCTTCATACCTTGAAATCAAGATACAAGATTCAATATATGAAACTAGTCGACCCGTGCGGAATTCCGAAGTGCGCACCAAATAGTTTTGTTTAAATCTCAAATTTAAGAGAAGTGGTACATTTTTAGACCTTGGGTATATTTCTTCATTAGTCGATACGATAAGCTTTAAAACGAGGGGTTAATCCTGAAGTTTGATAAAGGAATAATGAAGATCTCGCGGACCGACAGAAGAAGAGGCTAGAGAATAATATACATATAAGATGTGAAACATTGCTTTATAATTTCAAAAAGCAGTTTTTACAGCGTCTATTGTTTAGATTTTTCATCGTCGCAGATTACTTGTTTGGCCACCATTCACACGGTCGTATTTTATTATCTTCGAGACATATTTCTATGTCTACATGTATTGATAAATTGATATTTACATCCATGCCGCATAATTTATAATCTATTTATACCATTGGCGGTCTTGGGTTGCCACATCTGAGGCTCAATCCACCTGATAAGGTAGAACAAGTTGTTATGTAAATTTTTGAAGAACGGCGTGCATGCGTTTTTTAACGAATATCATTTTATGTATGTGAATCTACATAATACAAGGTGCACGTGTGTGCGCATACGGCCAGTCTTAATATGCATGCGTAAATTTATAACCTGCATGTCAGTAACCACGGAAAAAACAACGATGATTAATGCGTCTCGAATATTGTACGGAACAATGTACATATGGTGATATTTGTTTATACAGTCAATATTTATTTTATTTGGCAACCAAATATTCATAATACATTTAGCCATGTAGCGACTTTCTTTGTCACAAGCGTTGTTACACTCGATCAGGGAACTAATAAATATCGACACAAATAAGATATACTTCGTATTCAGTTGGACACGGCTTCTCTATATATTATATTCTCCTCTTTTTTCCTTCCCTCCTCTTTTTTACTCCAAGCTCACCCACCTTTTATCTTTTTTCCTTTTCATTTTGAAGACTAGGAAACTATTATTTCTATAATATTAGACATTACATGATAATATATTGTATATTCAATACAACCGAGAATAGTAGATTGCTGTCCGCTTGTTCCTGGCTCTACTTAGTCCCAAATATAAGAACTGATAATCTTCACACATCGACGACAACCTTTGTTATAATAAATCCAGAAAATAAGCAGAACATTCTTCTGGAATACACATGTCGGAGTGCAAATGTAATCTACGCTCCCCACTGTCTCTCATGCTCAATTGCTCAATGAACGATAACTGCGACAATGGCGGGAGGGTCCAGAGACAATGTCAAAGGCAAACTCAAATAGCGCCAGTTTATATTACGTTAAGATGTCCTCGACTCGAATGTTACGATAATAAATAAAAGGCGAAGCGAAAAATAAAGGAAGTTTTTAGGATGGCAGACATTAATAAAGATATCGAAGATTTGAAAATCATTTTATAATAATGTTTTCAAAATATCTTAAGTAGAAGTTTAGAGCATTTTTGGTTTTCACATAAAAAGATGTTACTAGAATGTTCTTATACACAAGCCATAATGCACATTTAATAGTTGTAAATACATTACAAGAGACAATTTCTGACACAATACATTTTACAACTACAATTTTTCTCTCTTCACGATTTTCTCCTTTAGTTACAGCATAAAGCTATTAGTTTTTTATTTAAAGGCAAGACAAATTAAATGAGGTCTCTCAACGTCCACTCTGGCAACACCGAGCATACAAATGTTTTAGATATCTCGTTCCATTTTGTCTAGAAATTTAAATACATATTTATTTACGTAATCTACGGTGTCTATTGTTTAACTTACGCACATAAATACGTACACGTCTGTACACCCCCACACTCGTACACACTATGCTCTGGTCAAGATTATTGTGTAAGTTAACACGGGCGTGTACAGTTTTGCGTGTCTCGTATAAGACGTGCTTAGATTTTAAAGTTATTCTATGACCGGTAAGCTTATGTAAGAGTTTTAATACTAAGTTTTTTTGTGTTGCTTACATGTTGCCTGTAATCTATACCGAGCTTTATACACATCTTTGGTTTTTAAATTGATAAATTATACAAGAAACAGAATATTTTTATGTTGATAAACTACCTCTTATGCATAGACTTATTTATTGGAAACTAGAATAAGATGTTAATTAATTTGAATCTGGCTTTATGGTAAATTTGGACTTCGGCGCACGATTCTGAAACACCCAGATACTAGTATTTCTAATCATCATTGCTAGCCAATAATGAAATTAAAGTTTTCAACAATGATTATTGTCCGCCTTCGAATCGCATAATCACAATAAGGATCTTTGTGTCGTGGATTGCGCCGTATACCTTTAGGCTACTGACCCTTGACAGCTTAAAATGCAGTTTAATTCACAAAAGTCGTACGAAGCAGTATTTATCACGTATATGTAACTGTCAGGATAATTTAATTTAAGTGTTATGGAATTGGAAGAAAGTTACAAGTTACCATTTATAAATTGGTAACAAATATACTGGTATTTACTGTACTGTTAATTGTGCCTATGCTATAGTGCAGAATTTTTCAAACTGGGGTCACGAACCCCTGGGGGGTCGCAAAGACTCTATAAGGGCGTCGCGGGAGGTCGTGAAGCCTCAGTAATTAAGAAAAAAAAATCAAAAATATATAAACGAAGTTTTAAGTGTCTGTTTAAGGTAGTTAATAATGTACTTAATCGATACCTTATCACGAACACAATAAAATATACAGATTTGATATTTGTAACATAAGAATACAGAAGTTAGAAA
This sequence comes from Papilio slateri, assembly GCA_018246275.1. Lineage (NCBI taxonomy): Eukaryota > Metazoa > Arthropoda > Insecta > Lepidoptera > Papilionidae > Papilio > Papilio slateri. The sequence goes on from DWTW01000074.1 coordinate 16,086, forward strand.
TAGCGGCGGGTAGGGGTCGCGAAATAATTTGACATACTAAGGGGGTCGTGTCATAAAAAAGAGTTGAAAGAGACTACTGTATCTATGAATAAATAAAAGATGTTTATTCGGATGTGTTTGGACCATAAAAAACGGTGGGCGCGTAGCTCGTGAAATATTATTATCAACAATAAAGGGCAAACTATGTATCATTTAAAAATCCAACCTCGTCTAAATAAGGAGGAAAATCAACATTGTAAGACCTCAGTAGCGAGAGACATTATCAAGTTAGGTGTTACTTCCTACAGATGACACGCGCATACGTGTTACAACCGACTCGACCTTACTTTGAATCCAGGGCGACCTCGCGCTAGCTTGAACTAGAACGGGGAGACATTCGATCACACTTAGTCGTTTTATATGACGACTTTTCACGGTTTAAGGTTTATGAATGATAAGTAGTACTGCTTGACCATAATCTTGGTGTTAATAAATAGTTTAACATTAGCTTATTCACTATTCAATTGAAGTAAGCCACGTCATAATCGCACGGAAGCACTTCCGCTGGCAACATCTTTACCCATACGGATTGGAACAAGTCGCCAGCGTCAGTATTTCAGCAATGGTGCTGTACACAATAAATAAAGATAAAAATAAAAAAAGATTAAATATAAATATGCACATATAAAGTAATTCTAATATATAGTGAATAGATCGTACGAGTGGCTTGAAGTTTATTTGAGTGTTAGTTTCAGCTCACAATTAATGTATAACTAATGATGTGAAACTAAAGGTGACATTGTGTAAGGAATATAATTAATATAATAGGTCGCTAGGGACAAAGAAGCCGCGGTATTATCAAGGCCAGTAGCTAAATATCAATCTACATTTTTATTGGAATTTGAAACGTGCAGAGAACACGTGGCCTTCGCTTAAAGGCCCGTCTGTTTCAGATAGCCATTTCACGTGCTACGCTAAACCAAACAGCTTGCTCATACACCTAATGCAATGTAATTCTTCTATAGTTATTAACAGGTCGAGGTTATTTGTATAAAATGGTAAAGTTAAAAAATATATAAAATGAAGTTTAAAGTGTATTGATTTGATTAACCTTGTTTCACGGGGCAACGAAGTGACAGAGCGATTTCAATTATTGGTTATTCGTGATAAATTTCATTGTATGTATTTTTTTCATAAAGTTTAATTTGTGTGAGAAAAATGTCCGTCATAATATGTTCGCCCTTTTCTTATCGTTTTTGTCAGTTTAAAATCTCACTAGGCATATTTTAAACTGACAACTTATCGTATCTCCCATTCTAACTTAAACGTCACGTAATAAGGCAAGCAAAATATCAGCTCACAAAATTTGTTGATCAACTGTCGAGAAATGACCCATCAAATTGTGAATGATTCATTAAGTTTGTAATTTTCTATCAATTTATAATATCCCTAGTGTGATTACAAACTGACAAAGTTAACATTCATTCCGTAACATACATATGTACTACGACATACTACGATAGAATATTTGACGTCCTAAAATAAATATTTGACTAAATATTATATTTGACGTCCGCTAAAGTATTGTGCTTTGATACATTATTCGTTACTTACAATAATCAAGATATACAATAACTGTTTCGTAGACTGCGCACGGGCAAACTGCAGGCTCAGTGTTCGCCCTTTCACCAAGACAGACCGCGGCCGTGCACGTATTCAGAGGTCTGTATTGTTATCGTACATTTAAGGCATGACATTGTTTTATAAGTGCTTTATTGCCCAATACCTTTAGTACCTCTATAACAAGTTACATTATTGTAAGACCATACTTTATTCACAACTTACGCGTCTATCGAAACAGCATCTAAGTTAACGAAGGAAGTGTTAAGAATAATATATACAACGAATTATTTTGTCAAAATATTTAATGTTGTGGAACGTGTGTGGTGAGAAATAAAAATATAAATGATTTTTCTCTAGTACAGTTATTGTTTTAGTTAAATAGTTTATTTTCAATCATATTATATAAATTTTGTACTTATATTGTAAAATTTACATAATATGAAATTAAATATTTTCTAAATGAACTGATTAACCACATCCTAGTTTCATATTATATAAAAACTATTGTAAATAAAATTTAATTGAAAACATACGGACGGAAGTTGTGGAAAAGTCGTACAGTTCCGGAATGGCAATCATCAAGACGGTTTTTATAGAATTCGGAGTTTTTTTTAGTTAAACGTTAACAAAACTAGATGTTAGATAAGACAATAAATTTTATTAAATTCATTAAAAAATCCATCACGCCCTTTAATTCGCTCGGAGACAAAAAAACAGCAATTATTATCCTACTTTTACTGATTGATATTTCTCAAAGGACATAAAAACCACGACCGTATACCAAATTACATTCATATCAATCACATTTTCTATAATTTTATATGCTTAAATATAAGATCATAAATATCTTTACTTGAATTCGATTTTCTCTAATATGTCAAAGCATGTGTTTAAAATTCAGTATTTTACGACCTATAAGATGTGACATTTTACAGTTTCTTGTCATCAAAATCCGTAAAAGGACTTACCTGGTAACTTATAACGGGTAATACGTTGTACGCATAGCGTATCCTTTTATAACTTGAGCAAACATGCGCGCGACGTCATAAAATAGTTGGTAAATTTATAAGGAAAGACATGAGCTGTGAAAAAAGTATGAGAAACCGACGGACTGTCGCAAGTAAACGCTATGAACTTACGTAACCCCGTGGTAAGATAACGTTTTGTTCGATTCCAAACTTGAATCGATTGTAACACAAACACAATACATTCGCTTATTCACGCGTCGTAGACACTAAAGAGGCTTAATACAGACGCCTAATGTAGGTGTTTTATCTTCTCGTGTTGCATGTTATAAGCATTGATCATGCAACAATTTTTGAGGCTAGAATGATTTTCTAGCGTCCTTGTTTCAATACAAGACTAATGAGGGAATGTTTGTATAATAGATTTTTTTAAAACATAATAGTATTTTCGTGTTTTGGTTGAGTTTTGTATCTGATAATCGAACACCTTATCCTTTGTTTTTATCGATAAATAACACAGTTTACTCTTACCGGAAGTTCTAATTCTAGTGTAATAGAGTCCTTGAATATCCTTAAAATATCACGATTGTCCATACCTTGTTTCACTAAGCATGTACATTTCCGGCATCCGGATTAAAATGCTCCGTCGAAAGTTCAAATTTAATTGACATTAATGTCACTTCCACATTGATTTGGCTGCGCTTTCAATTTAAAACAAAAATCTTTATAAAGCTCAATTAAGCTTTGTTTTTAAAGCTCGCGAATACTTTGCGTGCGCGAAGGTTTTAATGGGAGTTAACATTTACCGTTTCATATCAGAACTACCTACATTTACTTAATTTCAACGTAAAAAAGGTCTATAATTATTATCCTCGAGCAGAAAATTTGCCCATGACTAACCTAATATAGCAACTTAGTAGACGTAAGTACGAAGTACTGTTGCTTTGATAATGGTACTGACTAGATGAACCAGGTGAAGGTTGGCGATGACTTTTGGCTACCACTTCCGCACTGGTAGGCGAAAGTGAGAGAGTTACTCATTGGCAAGCTTTCTGCGCGCGGATAACATGTTGCTCTATTGAACGGCATGACAAATGACCTGTCACAAGACTTGGGTAGACTTAGACTTGTTTTATATGAGAAAGGCAACTTAATCACATTCTTTCTTATTCGTTAAAACATAAAATTAATGTTTGAATAAAAATTACTAAAACCCATTTCTTTTGATTAAGTTGTTATTCATATAAATAATACTGGTCGTAACCTTTTAAACTTAAGAGAGCTTTTAAAATTGTATCTTGTTATTTGCTTTAAAGCTTTTATGAAATAAAAAACTTGTGTTATATATTAAATTTTATTTTAAATATAAACTACTTTTATTCATTTTATATATTTTTTTACTGACACAGGTAGTATAATATCAATTGTTATCGATCTGAAATCGATTTTTTTATTATTTTCCTTTTGATTATGTAATGTGCCTGGATTTGCGATTGCGTTATGCGGCTTTCTAACACCACGGTATGTATGGAAATAGCATTTTGTATTCGCTTAACTAATAGTTTTTTGTTTTCTACTAACACGTGGAATCATTTCCAGTAGTAGTAGTTGAAATTTGAAGCTTTCTCTGACTGAGTCATTCCTTTATCTTTCCTAAATAGACTATTTTGTTTGTTAAAATTTAATTTCGCATTAAAATTGACAATGAAGGTTGCACGCACCCAATTTCGTAGTCATTGTTGACAAAATTATTTTTTCTTAGTGCATCCACAAAATCAAATACACAAAAAGATCGTACTATTTCACTCCAACTTGTAGTTTGTTTATTTTACTCATATTTGTTGAATGGTAAAAAAACTTGTTAATAGTTTTCTTTTTTTGTGCTCATTAAGATCACCGGTAGTTATAAAATAATTCGTTTTTTTTTTCACAAGAAATTTTTGTAATCTATTTTTATAATAATATTTATGGTGTTATTATTAGTTGTCGATGTATGTTTTATTATTTTTGTTTGTTTCGCATTCACACTTACGTACACAGCTATGCACGAAACTTTTGTACGTTCCCGATGCACATGTGTGAGTGCGCTTTTTCTTTCTTTATTTATATTTTATTTATTTCCAAATCCGTAGCCGCGTTGGCACTGCACAAGTTAAATCCTGAAAGGTCATGTAGTAGCCTCCAGCGATCGTCACTATCCAAGTAGGCCGTTTGTTGCCAAGAAGCTTGCGTAGTCTGAGTAAGTTCATTTTTTTAATTATTTTTTTCTTTGTATAAAATAACGAAAATTTGCTAAGACCAACCATTTTGTTACTACATAATACAAACACAATAACAATATCTGTTCTAAATAGGGTGTGAACAAGCCGTCACATTTTGTTAGCGACACCCAATGGAACAGTTTCTAGAACGACGGAATATTATTAGAGAAATGTAACAAATCATAATAAAATAAAATAAATATCATTCGAAATTATTTATATATAATGTACACTTATTTGATTGTTATGTTAATAGATAATAACTTGTGTTGGTCTATAATTTCCGGTTTTTTTTTATACTGCCGTAGCCGTCGAGATGTTTCGGCTCTATAGTAGATCAGAATTGTAATTCCGATAGTTAGACACCGTTGCTATTTGTACGACACAGAGACGAAACACAGTGCTATCCCTCGAGTTATAGTTTGCCCTACTTATTAAAATATCAAGCTATTCAAGGATTGTGTAATACAAAATCTCCCACAAGATCTTGTTCGAGCTCGGTCTCCTTGACACAAAAGCTTATGTATACAAACTTTCATATTCTCCCGGAATAAGATATGTTTGCATACTAATATTTTATGACTGAAACATTCGTGCCAGTGATACTTTATTGCATACGCTTTTTAAATGCAAACTGAAAAACTAGTCCCCATCTGGAAAGCTAATAACAATGTTATTTCTTTCGTTGGAACAAAATCTTTTCATCTTATATTAAAAAGAAAACAATCATAACACTTTTCCCATATTCTGAGAGATTAGTTCAGTACATAAAAAACATGACTACAGTGGATTTCATTTATAACGACCTCGGTTGTAACGACATTTTGGTTATAGCGACGTCAAACTTACGTCCTTTGAATTTAAAGCATACTTTCGTAAGAAATTCATTCGGTACTAGAGACTTTGGATATAGCGTCCATTTCAGGTATAGCGACTTGTTTTTATGAACCATTAATGATAGATGCCCAGAAATCCCTTACGGATATTGCTATTGAGTCGGCAAAGGCACAAAAACTTATTCATAAAACTATTAATCTTTCTTATCCTTTGTTTACATTCACAGATCAAGTCAATGTTTGACCATAATCTGACAAGTAAACAGTCAAAAGAATTAAAGGCGGAAGATAAAGTTAAGGTGTTCATAAACGGACATTGGTCAAGTGGTAGTATACAAAGAGCATTGGCCCGCGGTCTTATTCTATTAAAATGTGTACCGCTCGTGAAATACGGAGAAATCGGAGACACATAATAAAAGACAGTCAATTCCGTACTGAGTCTTACGTATCGCCTTACGACGCGGATGATTTTAACATAAGCCGCGAAACACAAGCGGACCGCGCCCGTGTCCAAGTTCAGGAACCTTCCACCCAATCATCGTTGCATAGAAATCGAGGCACGTGGGGTCACAACTCATATGTGAC
>DWTW01000075.1:0-22293 GCA_018246275.1 Papilio slateri
CGTTATCATATCTTCACAATTCATCCAAACGAGCAACTTCTTGTAACTTGTAAGACATTTTAAAATTATGTCAATGATATGAGAATATTAAATCTCGCCTGACTCATGCGACGGATCAATATGTACGTAAAAACCAGTGGACATCGAAACGTCAAATTAAAGTAACGTAAGCGACCGACACCCTGATAGGTTATACGATTTATATAGATAGTGTTGAGACATTGTTACACATCGCGTTAGGATAGGAGTGTGGTGTGTGACCGTGCGTGTGTGCTTGTCGAGTGGGGCTGTGTGGAGCGCTTATCGCTCGGCAGGAAGTGGCTCGGTTTATTATTCGTGTCGTGCATGACGCGACTGCGTGCGCCGGCGCGGCCGTCCGCGCTCCTGGACAATTTAAACGTCACATATACGATACTAACGGGACTTAATGATATTATCTCTCATTAACGGAGGACCCCAACTTATCCTCATAGAAAGACCTGTAATTACGTGTGATGAAAATCACCGCTTACATTTAAAATTAGATTTATATTTTCATCTGTGTATACTTACTATTACTGCTGTCAAAACAAAACAGTTCATAACAATTTGTGTATATAACCATCACTTGCAGCGTATCGGTTGTATACAGTGCTGATAAATCATTTTAAAATGTTGTCCTGCAACTAAATGAACACCAATATCATATATTAATTTTACAAGACAAATAAAGAATAATATTTTCTCAGAGAAAATAATTTCCGGTGATCAAGCGTACAACGTGCAATATCCGCTAAAATATATTTTCCTTTGCAGTTTATTGCCTTTTTTTATTTATCAAAAATCACTTTCACAAGATTTGTGCACAGTGTACTACGATAGGTTCGTACCGCGTTTCATTTTCGAGCACATGGGCTCGTTAATAACCAGATAGCATATACTGTCTCTTAAAATATGCGTTTGGTCAAAATATATACGAACTTATTGTTGCTTAATGATTTGTCTAAAGAAATAGTAGTTAGTTATAGAAAATGAAAACTCAAATAGTGTGAATGTTATGTATACAGAACTCCTAGTGCAGGTCAACGCGCGGCACTAGTGCAGCCGAGTACGGGTCCCGGGGAACGGGTTTGGCGGCGGGAGCGATTGCAGGTCAACAACTCACCTCATTGATCCAAACACCAAGACCTATCAGCGAAAAATCCGTCGCTGTGCAGTTCTCTCAAAGATCAATTACTGGCGAAGAGATTATTAAGGAGAAGTTTTTAGAATATGATAATATACAATCTGGTTAATATTCTAAGACCATTCTTTTTATGTGGCCCTCTACAGCATTTGCATTATTCTATAGTTGACTACATATCGTTTTAGTGATAGTCCTCCTCAACAGTACTAATAAATTTGTTACTTTCAATTTAGTTCATGACACGTGTTACGTAAACGTCAATGCACAGACAAGTACTAACATTTTGTGCTATTGTATGAAACACACTTGAGGTTATCTCTTTGAAACACGAGCGGTCATTACTGAGATCATACGAGACGTTGCTAATTTATTTGCGTTCGACATGTTTGTATTGAAAAGCAACAGTAGGCATGCGCAACAATAAATACATGGCATGGTGTGTATAAAAACGTCTCTGTAAACGAGACGAGACCCATTTGCATTTGCACTTAGCAGGGCTACGGGCAGCAAAAACATAAAAATAAATAAAAAGCCGTCTGTCCGCCCGCAACTGGATATGTACTGACGCGAACTCTGACAGAGTGTTGACTTAGAAAACGAATGGATACGGTCAAACATGTGCGTGTCATAAACATTGTAGATACGTTAGTCTTGTGTCATCAATATAATGCTATGTTCCTGATTTTAAGCAGGAATAATGAGGGAATTTATAGTTATACAGATCTGACGTAACCTGTTGTAACTATTAACAGATGCAAGTAAAAGGTAATTTAGAAATGTATTCGAGCGACTAGTAGAAGAGTTGCGATGTCTACAGAGTGCCGGATGAGCCAATCAGTACAAGTGAGTCACACACACAGGCGGTGGAGACCACGCGTGCGTTCCCGGCCTATAATTGAGCCCCTATTCTATAATGTGGATGTTTACCCATTATAGACGCTACGATCTCTCATTCGCACTTACAGAATTAGTCACTTTGTAATGTTGAGTGAAAGAGAGCGATAAAACGGCATTAACGATGGGCTACGTCATGCCTCGACTCGTTAGATATTTAGTAAATGTTGTGATGCTGCCACTGGGTTGCAGTGAGACTAATCTTCAATAAATATACTCTTTGTAACGTTATTCACAATAAAGTATGTTTAGCCCCTTACACCTTCTCGTAGAAGATATAATCATTTATAGTTTTTCTTCATTACGTGTAGATATTTACTAGATAACTATATTACTCTATAGAGTGACATGTGACAAACTCCTAAGTGATAGTCCGTAAGCGATAAACAACTACGGAACGTAAATTAACTACAGCGATATAAGTGATCAAAACAAATACTATTACCGACAAACATGTACATGTAAGTAACAACCTTGCAATTACGTGCAGGAATATTTTCATACGTGAATTAACTTTATTCAGAATTATTTTACAACGGTGGTAAAGGATTAAAATCATGACTAAAAATTCCTATCTAAGTCTTTTCGAATTTTTATTATGATAAATTATAACAAACTCTTATGTTATACTTAAAAGATAAATTACTAGTAATTTCTATACATCAAATTTACGCCTGGTTGTTTGTTATTAAAAAAAGTTTAAGTATAAAGAAGTCAATTAAAATAAAATAGAAATCATTGTCGAATGGCGTTGTTAATTAATTCGTTTGCTACATTGATTGGAAATCGGTTATTAAACCTTAATCGGAACAAATCATTAAATTTTGAAATTAATAGACTGAAAACCAATTAGGGATTCGTTTGAAATTTCTATACCATTGAAATATTAATGACGAGTGCGTCAAGCTCTAATAAACATAATACAAGACATACACCACATTTATGTATGTATTTTCTCTGATCGACAGAGACATAGATACGAGATCCGTTATTGTTGGTTGGAATCTGTGTGCTAAGGTGGTGCACAAGGAGGCCAGATTTCATTTTCACTGTGAAAGTAGTACAAGACATGGAAAAATATTTGATCTTATATGGAATCGGTGAAATGTATTTGATCAAGTCTTTAATAATTCACTAGTAGTATTAGAATTGTCATGCTTACATATTGCATGTTTAAACATCTAAACATTCATTCATTTTTTTGTGATTTTTGGGTGGAAGAATTTAAAGGTTGGCTTTGCGCTCTGCCACTTTAAACTCACACCGTTTTGTTGATATGTTAGTCCTAAAAATTCACACATTCGCGTTCAATCTAATAGGGACAGACATTAGACATTATTTGCCTTCTGTTCTTCGCCAAGAAAACTAATTGACACTGATAGCCTAAGTTTGGAGTATATTCCAAACTCAAGAACGCACACTGAAAGATTGAATAGCTTGTAAAACGTGTTTCTCATATCTACGAGGTGATTGAATAAAACCTTTTTTGTTTGAAAGATTAAAACTAATTGGAAGACCAGTAATTATAACAACCAAAAAAATTGTAAATCTGTTTCTGCACTAAAGTCTCCAGCTAAATACCTCAGCAACATGAGTTCAATAAATGAAATGGTCCTCCTGAAGGTTTCTGATCTTTATCGGCTAATGGTATTTAACAAGAGTTTAATATTCACGTTACTCAATATGCTTGTAGTATGTGTATATTCTTGTAGCTAACTCTCGGTGGCTCACTAACGTGCTGCCTATTGTGTTAAATGCGTGTCCTCTCGAGACAATAGAACAGTTTAAGCATTTGGGTCAAATAGTTACCGCTGATTTAAACGACGTTTGCATATTAGGAGAAAATAAGAACAAATTCACTTGCCCGCAAAATTTACTTGTTAGGTATTAAAAGTTTACTTGGTAGGTCTATGGAGCTATCTTTATAGAATATAATACCCCTTCTGACTTCTGACGGTCTCCCTTGGTTTAGCAGTGCCTCGGGTGTGTGTGCTTGATTGATGTTTATAACAATGGTGCGCGCACCTTACGTATTCTTATAAAATAGCTAATTCTTAGCGGTGTAGTGTGGGGAAACGTCATCTAGCATCATCAATTTCGAACTCGACTCCTACTAATAAATTGTATTTTTAGTTTGAATAATATCTATTTTATGTATACATAAGTGCTATAATAAAATGTATATTACGGATATTCAGCTAAAACTAAACAGGTATGCAGGAGGTAGATAGAAAGCCAGTCTCCGGATACGTGCGTTGAGTGCACGTATGTCGTTAAAATAATAAAATATATAGTCCCGCGTTCTTTAATCTAATTGGGGTAGACTGAAATAGTCATCGCTTCTCAACAAACATATAGGTGCCAAATAGAATTCTAGTACGCGAAAATAAATGCTTGTGACACATTCACAGAAATACTTCGGCCCGGCTTGGCGTCAAATTTAGGACCTGGCCATCATACCCCTAACAATACTAGTGCACGTCTTATTGATTCATTTTACTATCTTTTGCGAAAGTGACGATCAAAAAGTTTTATGGGTTGCTGACGTAGCATTGTATTTCTCTTGCGTTGCTCTCTACGTGGCGTCACGTTGTGCGTCGATACTTCGATAAACGTACCTTATCTTACATAAATTGTTAGCTACAATTTACCTCAGCGTCGATATTTCACACAATCTGCGTCATAAACTATATTTATAACCAATTCTTAACCTTTCCTCATGGGTAGATATGTTATAAATTTTATTAATTACTTATGACAGAAATTTAGGAACTAATAAGTACGGTAATCGAGAACAAAAAACGATTTAATTTATTGAAGTTTTTTTAAAACTAAATGGAATCAAATGATTCATGATATTTGTTTATCTGTTGATACGTAATGTTTCCACAGATCAGTTTTGGCGTTCACCCGTAATTACTATTGTTATATTATTTTACTCATATTGAGGAAGTGAAGTGTAGGTACTTAGCACTCCAAATAGAATGTAGAATGCAATCTTTAAATTAGTATAAATATATCATATATGAATATAAGTTGGTGATAAGGAACTAATTAATATTACCGTGAGTTCGAACTGCTGAAAACTTCACATAAAACATGTTACCTCTCTTTCTCTATAAAAAACCTGAGATGACAACATTTTTATGTGATGTTTTCGGCCGTGTGAACTCACAGTTAGTATTTATTATCCAAAGTAAACAACAATTTTTAGTACTGTATTGTAACAATTTTTCACTGCAGTACTTACATATACCTACTTCATTCGTGTTACTGTTACTTCAGTTTTCTATGGACATATGAAGGTACATCCATGAGAAATATTGAAACAAATAAGTCTCTCTAATATTATATTATAATGTTTTTTCAACACTTTCCGGAAGCTAACTGTAGAAATTGTTATCCGTCTGCAACAACTAATCGATGCGTACTTATCAAATATGTTATAATAAGAGACAGTTATAATACAATAGAGATACCTTAAAGAGAAGATAGAATGGGCTGAATAGGCGAATGCTAAACTAGTGCGTACCATCCTTCGAGCACATCGCCGCTTAAAATAAAGTGGGATAGTTTTCTAGCGCTACTTTATTCATTATAGAAAAAGTAATCAAGTAAACAATAGGTTTAAAAATATTTATTACATCCTCAATGGACGCAAAACTAAAAGTATCATAGCAACTGAGGCATGTGCTTAACTGTAGGACAATGTATCCCATTAAACTTGCTAATATAACTATACTTACCTTTAGTTTAAATAACACTACCAAAATTAACCTTTAATTTAATGTACAAATTGGTCACATGTGTTAACTCAAAGTTGGGACTAAAAATTTTAATAATTTGACTGTAACCGGAGACCAGTCAACGAGCCTCATTGTACCCGACTGTACATTAACACCCCAAGGAGAAAAAAAAAGATATAGAATGTTTTACACACAGCGCAACAGATGTTTTACTTTTGAGAAAAGCCACGGCTAAAACAAACAAAGTATTCCTTTTGACTCGGTTTATTTAATTTGCCCGCAGATCTTAGCGTATTGGTAAATAGGCGAGTATATACCTTACCGACGGTCAGTTATAAACATTGAAACATATCGGGAGCATTGGCTGTGTGCCATCGCAATAACCGTGATCCGAACGAGCGGCTCCGGCGCGCACACGCGCACGCACGCTTCTGTGCGATTAAAGCAGCGTACGCACGTACGAACACGAATATTTACCTCATACGTATGGATGTTTGACAAACTCTGTGATTAACGTTTTTATATGTTTTACGTATGGATATGTTTGACAATCAGTCGATGTTGTTAGTGGTAGTTCTTGCGTGTCGTGCAACGCATCAAAATTGTTTGTACGAGCACACGCGACTAGTCTTGTAGAACTATACTAGCGCTTTTTGCGCTGACTTGTGAGAAAACGATTTCACCGGGAAACAGCAGTGTGGCGGCGCCTTTCGCTCTTTCCGCCACTACACGCATAACAGCATAAAGTTGTACCACTTCCGAATTACCTTTGTTAGACGTTGATTTACGAGAAAATGTTATTGATGGAAGTTTCATTGGATGCACACTAAAAGTACAGTTACAATAGTAGCTAGTTATCATGTAGGACAGTTTAAATTCTGGAATTAAAAATAAGAATGCTATGTCATTCTCAAATCCAGTTTTACTTTAGCACAAATTTCAACAATTTTTGTATGTAAAAATCTGAAAAATTCCGTTCTACCGACCCGAAGATCGTAAATCGATAAGCATGTTTTGTATTTACATAATGTAGCAAAATACGTACGTATGTTTAATACCGTAGATTTAGAAGCCTATTAGCTTATGTGATATGTTTCAATACATTTAATTAATCCGAAATAGAAACACATCAAGATGTATCTCGTCAACACATAAATCTGGCGTTCACTTCCTGAATTCATTCAACGTCATATGTATTTTATAAATGAGTAATGTCACACACGACGTGTTTTTTTTTCATTCAAGTTTTTTTTTTGCATTTGTAAATAAGAGTGGTGCAGCCAAGAACTAGTCCGCACATTCATATCGGCATTGAACTTTGCGCTCGAAACATCCACACCAACACGCTGACATACATTTGGCAAATCACCAACTTCACTAAGCTCAATCGACTCCGCACAAAGCTCGGCCGGCGTTCGCACGCCTATAAATATGGCGGCAGAATTTCTAAGCGGAATTTCGGGAAGTATTACAATGAGGGTTGCGTCGCCCCTAAACCCCGTAAACGGGACACGTGTTTATCGCATGTTTTATGAATGAGAATTTTGCGATGTTTCGCCATTACATAACGAATAGAAATATTACCTAAAATCACTATTGTCGTTGTAATATATAAAAGACTGTTTACGTGTTTATTTTGCAACGGATTGGACATATTTCTAAAATTTAGAATATTCTTGTTTTACTATATAAAATAACAAAAAAGAAGAGAATATTGATCACTGTTAGCTTATAGAAGACCTTGTCAATTTTTTTGCGTTGGAAGATAAACTACTTCAAGAGGAACTTATAAGCAAAGCCTCTGTATAAGCTATTATTTGAGTATTTTTAGGGAGTTGGAAACTAGCCCAAGCCTAGGGTAGATTGGTCTTACCTGTTGGTACGCAAGGGCAAACGAGATAATGTCTCGGCTTAAGACGACATTCAAAATAATTCATAGTCTAGTGTACTCAACGTATAGTGACCGTACCGAAACGTTGTTCTGATAGGTACTAGTTCAAATATGTAATACAGTATGTCTATATTTGTATTGAATAAAAGTACCTGTAAAGGAACGAAATCTTTGTCATAGTAAAGAGTAAGTAAGGTTGAACTTAAGAATGGCGTGGTGACGTATTCATAAGCATGACTCAACACAATTGTACTGCAAGAACAATAGATTATATCATGTAAAGTTGCAGTTTGACAAATTAGGCAAGACTGACAAACAAAAAGACAAACTTTATACGAAATGAAAGAAATACAAATATAACAAAATAATGTAGTAGTTTTACAATGTTTAAGCTTCTAGTCAGTTCCACTTCTATAACTTATTATACAGCACAGGTATACGCATAAGTATAAGAAATCTTTAAATTTCTAAGGAATATACCTTTACCGTAATAAAATAAACGTGATTATCAGATTCTACGAAAGCATGTTTATTTCACAATTAAATCAAAGTCAAGAGTTTGCTTACATCATTAAGTCCAAAAATTATAACGAATTAAAAAAATCGATAGTAACATATTGCTTATAATATTTACCTTCGCGTTAAACACGCGTCGCTGAAGGGTAGTTTGCACGCGCCCGCGTTCAAGTAAAGAAGTTACAAATAATAGTTAGAAACACGTTATCTTAGATGGTACATCGCTACATCGTAGGCAGGCAAGATGAGTACCAACGGACACATTTTCCAATCACCAATTGCCGACAGGATACATATGTTACTGCACTGCGGTCGGAAAGGGCTGTTTCAAGCCAGACCCATAAGAAAATTACTAGACTAACAACCTTTTTAGGTGTTAAAGTTACGTGTGAAAAGCGGTGTTACCAGAATTTTATATTTCTAAATATTCGGTAGAACTGTTATACAGGTAAGCGTTTCACTGACGTTTCACAGCTGAACGTCTTGATTGTCTCGTCGCTTAATATCATAAAAAAATTACAAGATAAAAATTTAATTGGTGGTAAGTATCGCTCAGGCGGTGGTTATAAAATTGCAAAACATTGTGAATTAACAGTTGAAATCGTTGTATAATTTCACTTTCTGGCACGTCGCGGGCGCTGCGACGCGCGGCCGACATCGCATGTCGCCTCCGCTCGCTGCACGCACGCACAACTGTTATACGCTCATATTAACGAGTCGCGAACTAAACACCTACCGTGATATACGATTCGTTATAGTTTCACTTCTGACGAAGACACGTCGTACGACTTGTATCTGATAATCCTAACCTACGTATTCAAGCTTTACTAGATCATTCTCCAACATCAGAGCATACCAGTCAAATAAACTGTTTGGGTAAGGGTAAAAAGTTTGGTACAGATATTGTTGTTACGGTTTGCAGTACATACTACAGAGGCCAGTGAAATTAGAACTTATGTGTTATTCCTAGTAATTTTTGTTTTGGACATATATACGGCACTGCTCAAGACAAGTCCATTTGTTTGGTATCTAGTGTTTGATGCAATGTTTTCAACTGCCAAACTTAGATTTCATTTAACAGCCCATTAGATAGTCATGAACCTATGGTGTTCTTTTTTAATTTTATTAAATGTATTGTATGCGATATAGAGCATCCGTTTTAAAAGCGTAAAGTTCAAACATCAAAAAATCTAATTTAGTATACAAATGATAGACTGCAACAGTATATAAATCAGTTGCGGTCAAAGAGCGACGCATTCCCGAGCGGAAGTCAACTGTCGATGGATGCGCTCGCGTCCATAAATATAAATGTTTGTGATACCTAACTGGCCAGATACATATGCACATATATTACGGGCAGTGTTTAACTCTACAGCCGCGGATGTGTACACCAACGGATCATACTACATTTATTACACGCGATACATGTTGAATTAAGTCCATTGTCTGAACAAGTATTGTTTTTTTGCCACCTATACATACGTTTATATGATTTTTTTTGTTTTGGCATATACATTACTTTAAATGTTGTATTAATTTACGATTCGTAATAATTTACAACATGTATTTCAATATTATAAACACAAAGGACTCATGCCATTATGGGCATTGGAAGCTTTAAGGTTACTACTACTATTTTAGGTTTTTTTACCATTAGAAAGCTACATTATAAAGGAATCTAATATTGAAATTCACCAGCTAAAGATATATAACAATTCTTTTAAAATTCAAAAATCACAAAAGATTGTTGTTGGATTTCGTCACTTCTAACTATTATGGTCATAAATCATGACATATCATATTTGGGGCCTAAGAAGATCGTTGAAGAAAGATGTGTCAGCTATTCCTCTGCACATATGTACACTATCTTCACTGTGGTATCCAATATAGGCTACTGTTTGCTTAATTAAAAAGCGGACAACCGGATTACGAAATGTTAAGTGACCACCCAGACATCCGCTAATATCAGATAAGTTACAGATGCGGTGCTAACCTTTAAGCAGAGGACGGATGTAGATAGGAAGGGATGGAATATAGGGGAAGGGGATTAGGCCTTCGGCACCTCATTGAGCGAAATGTAGAACACAAAAATACTCTATTAGACGCCAGTCTTCTGTGAGATGGTGGTACATGGTACACCGGTCGAGCCGACCTGTATATGCAACGGCTGCTCTACGCTGTCGGAGCTTCTACTACGTGCTGAAACGTTATTCTTTTGTTTTAAATCACTCAAATATATTTATAGATCTAGACTAGCTGATCTGACAATCTTCGATCCGCCTTAGAATTAATTTATGCTTGTTACTTTTGCTGTATTAATTGCTAAGGTTTCACCCGGGTCGATTCCCTTCATTGAAGCACTTTGAGATATACGAAATATTTCGTTTTGTTGTATAAGTCGGGATGTATAATTTCATACTCTAAAGTTACTGTCATTTCATCATCATAATTTTCTTAATATTTTTTGTTGCGTGAATTTTTCATATATTTTTTTAGTTATTTCTGCTATTCGGGGCGAAAATAAACCAAAAAAAAAATCTGTGTAGTCATTCTTGAGTTATAAATGGAGTAACTAATACGACATTGTTTTGTATATAAATTAATACCATCTGTTAGTCTATTGAAGTCACACGCTGTACATAGTCCTTTCCAAATAAAGATTTAGCCAATAATTATGGAACATATTTTGTACTAAAACGGGGCGCGGATCGCCTGCAGTTATCAGGGTTTTATATTGATATATTTTTGTATTGTAATGTTAACATATAATACAATTTCCACCGAGCTTTCCAAGTCCCTAACATGTATGTTTCAAGCGTTATGTTTGGTTGTGCAATCGAGAATATAATTAAAACTTCTTGAATTGTCAAATGAAATACGTTACCTACGTATTTCGATGAAACAACGAAATTAAGAACAACCATGGGTCTCATTTTCAGTAAAAAAAATTTGTATTTGTTTGTCTAATTTCTCTCGTTATAATAATAATGAAGTTAGAACACTAACGACAAAGTTATAAGTAGTACAATGTGTTTGTTTAATGTTTGGCGTTTTAAAGACATAAACATACCCAGATGGTTCCTATGCCGTGGCAAGTGTGTCAGTTGTAATGCTTCTTTTTATTAAATATTCTTAAAAATGTTAAATTATCGAACGGAAGCTGACTAAAAGGAAACCTGCTCAACACGTGGCTGCATTTCACTCCGCGTCCCCCGAGCCCGAGCCGAGCACAATGCACGTCTCTCACTTTGTTATTGTGTCGACTGTCGAGCGCTCGGCAGCGAGCACGTGTGGCTCATCCCACCCGCCGACTCTTCAATTTCAAACAAAATCATATCTTATTTTAATCCATTTAAGATTTATTATCGCTGTCATAAACATCGACGTAGCCAAAAATGTAACAGATATCACATACTTATATTCCAATATAGAAAGTTCTTCTTACTTTGAGGACAACGCTAATGAAGTAAAATATGCGCCCATTGTAGAGAAACGCTATACCGAGACCCACCAAAGGAGCAAAGTCCTCCATTGTATGAAGCATTATCATACACTCGACTAAATCAGGTCGGCAAATGGGCGTTTTACGAGGAAGTCTTTGAACTATATAATTTTATGTTGAAAGAATACATCATATTATAATTAACGATACTTACTTTTCACAAATTTAGTCTTATTCTATTAATTTTAACGTAAACTTAACTTAACGTTAACAAAATTCTATGACCCGATTACAGGTCTTGTGTCTCATACTAATCATTATCATCTTACCATTCATATTATCGTGAAGTAGCAGTATGCTTCTGCGTTTTGTGTGTAGTGAGATGCTGTAGGCCCCATCATCTTCCTTACTTCCTTCCTCCCATCTCCACCTTCTCCTCTCGTTTTCCTAATTTACTCCATTCCCCTTTCATTTCAAAGGCTCGCAACGCATCCGTAACTCTGCTAATCGTTGCGGATAATGACCGGTAGTTGGTTACCTATTTTCTGATGAGCAAGCAGCTTTCTCGTATGCCATCACCATCAACATATTACACAACCTTACATATAAGTATGTAACATACTTAATCATGAATTTGCAACACAGAACGATTAAGGGAAGCATATACTGGAATCATTCGTCTTTTAGTAACATTCCAAGTACAATGAAATCTAAATAAGATAATAATCTAATACTAAAAATAAATAAAGAAAGGAAAGACATAAACACCGATACGTGAGCAATACGTGTCATCGTTTTGAGAAGATATGGCGATATCGCGCGCTGGCTAAAGAGGGCGCGCCATGTTGGGTGCAAATGCAAGTCAAGGTGGGCGTTTGCGCAACTCTACAAGGACTACGCAGCCGCCACGCCACAGTACGAGTTTCGAACGACATCCTACTGGCAGACCAACTAGTTTACTGCAAGGATAATACGAAAAAAACAACATTCGTTTATTTTTCTTACCCTAGCATTAAACAATAACAACGTACATCCATCCGTCGTATTTTAAACAATATTGTGTTGTATTGTGAAATATTTAATATACCACATGTGTATCTGGCGATAGGATTTCATCTTCTTCTCTCAGCAAGAGGCTAACCTAATGTTAGGTGACCTCCGTCAATCATTAACGTTACCAACAATTCGAAAACTTAAAGCTCCCTTGCTAGTCTTTGTTAAGGAATGAGTGGTGTAGATAAGAAAAGAAAACAAGGTGTTAAACATTTTCTCTGAGATTCACATCGTGTCACATTTCAATCGTAATAAGCTTAGTGAAGAGCGGATAATGATTGCTATCCTTGTCTACCCCTATTGGGCATGAGTCGGGACAGCTTTATATTTAAAGAAAACAAATTGTACTTATACACCTTATTGTAGATTCTGAGTTACCAACACGGTCATTGGCGGATTCATGGAGGCGAGGGACTTAAGCGCCCGTCCCAAAATCATCAGAATTATCATAACTTTATCCTATTTTTGTTGCATAGTATTACATACACTACTTTGCATACACTACTTTGTTACAAGTTAAACTAAATAAAACTAGCTGACCCGGCAAACTTCTTTCCGCCTCAGTTTGATTTAGTGAGCTAAGAAAATTAACACTACATAAATATATTAATTTTGCATTAATTGCTGCATAACGTTTTAAATTTGCAATAATTGCTGGATGGATTGCAGTCGGGTCGACTCGCTTCATTAAAGCACCTTTAGATATACATTTTTCGTATTGTTAAGTCTCTTTGTAATTTGTCATTATCAAAGCATAGATTGTGTGAAAAATATATGAGATAACGCATGTTCGTGGTTTTTTTTTTTCATATTTTTTTATTAGTTGTGTTTTTACTTAGTTACAACCTACCCTCAGGAGGCTCAAGCACCCCTTCCCCCCAAACGACGATCCTGGATTCGCTACTGAACAAGGTATTCTCGGTAAAGCGAAACAACAGTAAAGTTTAGAGAATATGTGGCTTACACTGACCAACTTATTTCAGTAAAAAATATGAATATTTTTTCACCGAAACGTTATAGGCAAATGCAGGATTGGTATGGATGGCCAATCGACACAAAATAAAGTCAACTTTCATATCACACGCAATACCAATTGCTGCCAATCTAGTGCGGATTCAACTCTTCGACTACCAAACACAATTCAAGTTTCAAGTTGATCGTTAGCCGATAAGTCACTCTTCATTTCCCTCTTACTTATTTTTACATTTTAAAGTAGTACTGTGCTTCTAAATCTTGGATCTCGACCCCCATGTTCCTTTCTCTGCCTGAAAACGACCGTCTCTTTGATTATAAAATAGCACAGCCTGATCACTACACTGGAGGATCTGGAGATTTTTAGAAACATTCAGCTCCTAGATATAAAAACCATAAAAAACGAGAACTATTACTTTCTAATTCATAATGCTATCAATTAATACTATTTAAAAACATAAGCACTAATTTTCACTATATAAATATTTGGCCATAGCTAGCTTCACGTGCTGCGTTTATATCATTAAACATGTAAATATAAAAACCATAAAGTAGAAATTAATGATACCTAATGGTACAGGCAATTTAAAGACATACAAAAAACTTTGTTTGACCAGATTACAAAATAGACTTGCAGCAGAATGTATTAAAGGTCTAGAATATTCTTAACATAACTTTAGAAAAAGCCATCGTTACCCGCTGTTCCGCGGGTTCCATTAACAGATCTATAGATTTAAAGATGGATCACAAGGAATCATGATTTCAAAAACAACAATGGCATAGATTGTGTTGGTCTGGTTGATAAATTCGAGAAGAAAATTGCCGTCTCCGAACAAAAAAAAACTTTAAATTATCATATAAATGATTTGACTAGCTTCGCATCTGAGTGGGCGGATAGTTTTCTAGACAACGGCGGTCTGTTGGTTCTGGGATTAAAACACGTTCGATTCATGCTCTCGAAACATAGCAAAGGCTGTTCGGCCTACGCCTTGCACAACACGGGCGAGGACACCGGCTTCACGGCTCCCAGTGCGCACTTTACATAACACAGCACCGCGCTCTTGTAACAGTACCTACTCAAACAACTTCGCCTTTATCTAGGCTTCGTCTACGTCACGACTGCTATAAGTACTACATATACATGTATGAGTACAACCACATAAAACAAATTTTAAACTGTATTGCTCTTGTATGCAACCGAAGAAATAAAACAAACCATTTCAATTATACAGCTGTGGCAAGATATAACAGGCTAGTATGCCTGCGACTCAGCTCAGGGTACGTCTGTTTGAGATAGGATTCAATTTGTTCAAATAAGTAAAGGCATAACGTCAATATGTTTATATTTTCTTAAATCTGGGATAACATTTACAGTATCCACCTACCGTGGGGTAGGTGGTATGGTAAATTTAGAAGAACTTTTAACATTATGTTAGGAGTAGATATATAAATGTAAACACAGAGATATAGGCAACACCGTGCCTCAGAGTGTAAAATTCTCAAAACTGAGGACATCATCAATGGACCACACAAATGAGATTCAAATCCACGAAGGTTAGATGGTAAAAAGAATCTCAACCTGCGATATTGTAATATTTAGAATAGATGAATTATACAAAGAATATCAAATTTAGGATATCCTTGTCCTCTCACACACCTATCATTAACTCATTCTTATGTCCCGAAAATAATTAAAAAATGTACAAAAGAATTGCATCTTCTTGTACTAGAAACCGTACTTTGCATTTATATTCACCACCATCTGTAGGACGTGGTCATTATGGTAATTATCATCATCGAAAGTAACTAACTAATTAGTAATACGCGTACTATGTTAAGCGTAAGTAAACATAGTTAATTTTAATTAGAAGTGATCATAAATACCCTCAATATTTTATGAGAAACGTTTTGGTAATATTTTTTCAATCACTTTCGCTATATTGAATAATGTAAGGCTGATTCTTGTCACATTAATTACTCATACTTAATTGCAAAGTCTCTTCCAGAACTGATTACTGTAATACAATCTTTTTTGCATGATACAAAGATAACAATCTTTCAATTGAAATAAACTTGTGTAAATGTATGTACACACGATAACAATTTTTAAATTGAAATAAACTTTAATAAGTTATCTTTAATGCCTATGAAAATAAGGGCCAATTTTTATTCAAGCGGTAATTAAAAAAAAATCAAATGTGAATTAAATGTCGATTTTAAATTATGGGCTAAATAATTCTTTAAAACAAAACACCATTCATTAGGTAATAAGATGTTACCAGGGGTCAATACTGAGCAAGAATACAATAATTTAATGACCCCTTATAACTGTACAAATTAAACAACACAGAAATACCCGCATCGATTGTTTCCATGAGAACATTCAAAGTATGAGAACTGAGGGCCACCGACAATTCGTGCTTTATTTAGCAAATAACAATACATTTCTATTACCCCTTATGAACTACTCTTATGAAGTAATTGCTTTTAATGTTTAATATTATGAAATATTTGTAGTGCGATGTGGCGTAACATTGTTTAAATGCGACCATATATTCGTTTTGAGAGTATATCGCGCTAGGGAAGTGGAGTCGAGTGTGTTTTTATCGTTTATTTTCGCTTTTTTAATTATACAAGTGAGCAGATAGGCAAAATATGGTGCGAGCAGCAGCCGGTACGTTGCGTCGAGTATTTATAGCGCGCCGCCCCACGCGCAGGCGAGCGTGACCGTGCGCGGGAGACGATCAACGCCATACTTCTATTCCAGGCAAGACCTTGCATAAATTCTACTTATGTCTCCGATATAATGCGCCACTTAATGTTTCAATTTATTATATCAAACGTAAACTAGTACAGTGGTAGAGCCCACAACATCTGTTGCACGAATGAACCGGCTCGATCTGAGAAATACCACGACCTCACAGAAGACAGGCAAGAAGTAGAAGTGTTCTGCGTTTCATCTGAAAAGTGAGTTTCCGCCTGATTCTAGTCTTCCTGTCCTTTTCTAATTAGGAAAGGATGAAAAAGGAAAGTGGATTTGACGGGGCGAGGATGGAAAGGAAATATCCTTTTTTCTGTTTTTACCTTCTTCTGTTCGTTATAGGTAGGCAACGCATAAGTTGCCTATGGGTACGGTCACTTATTATCAGGTAAACCGCTTGCTCGTTTGCCATGATCTGTAAAAAACTTAATGCAAGTTGAATAAGAATGAATAAAACAAAATTATAAATGGCTTGTATGCAGTCGTTAGCTATTTGCCACAAATATTGGTTCCATCTACAATGGCTTATATCAATGACTTTTTAAAATAGGTACGATTTAGGGATATAGGTTAATGATGGATTTATGACGTCGGTCGTCTGCGTTTTAATTGGAAGGGTGCAGCTAGCGAGACAAATCACTGTCCTAACAAGTACCAATGCCTCAATGTGACGAAGGTAAACAAAGCATAATAACAAAGCAAAGCATAAACGAAATATTTTAATTTTAAATGCTGAAACTGTTGAATACGGAAAAATTCAAGATTATTGTTATTAATTACTCAAGACCCGTTAATGGCGTATAACATGTTAACAAACGTCGGTATCTATGACTAACTGACATATTTTATAATAGGCAGTATGCACAGCTGAGTCAAGACTTAACCGTATGCATTAATCACTCGCCGGCCGTACGTGTCCACTTAATACTTACCGTTTACGTCGACTGCCGCAAGACCTTGCGACGACGCGTAATTGATTTCTTCGTAGTCATCATTTTCTTCCACCCTGTCATTCATTGATCATTGAAATATAGTTTGCAAACATTTTTCTTATGACAAGTCACTATAGATTATACGTTCAATTATACCTACAAATGTTCAGATGTCAGATACAATAACGGCTTGTCAATGGCTTTACGTATCCTTGTTTCGCTGGCTAATCTATTGAGAGCATTCATTCAAAAAGTTTTCTAAAACAATGGTTGCATACAACGTCAATTGGTTTTGACCACTCTATAGAATGTACTATTTTTATTTCAGCATATAATTTCGTTACGTAATCTAAAATGAATTAAGTCGGCAAAAAAATTGTTCCTGTTTTGTATGTGCCACTACAAAGAAGAGGTTTTGTGTTGAAAGGAGTGGAGGGTCGAAGCCTGTATAAGAATACTGAGCCACAATGCAACTTGATTACATCTGAATGAGCAGACCGGGTGACAAGCTCAAGTGCACCGTATTGTGATGCATATAAGACCGCGGCCGACCGTCTATGTTACAGACTGACGTGACGGTGGGGACGCGGCCAAAACACGTCTCGCTATTGAAATTAATTTGTGCATGAATTCATTGTTGGCCCGAGCCCTTTACCTGTTTCGGCTGTTCGGAGTTTTAACAATGTCTTTTTAATGGCATCCCTATACATTGTATATGTCACCTAACGCTTGTGAACCTCGTCAGTTTATAATAGGCATATTATTTAACTTATAATTTCATTTATTAACTGTCAGCAAATCGTGAACTAAACGAATCATTCACAATTTGACGGGTCATCTCTCGACAGTTTAAAAACTATGGTACTCGAATCGTCTACTTGTGAATTAATATTTTGCTTGCATTATTACGTTAAAGTTTAAGTTAGAATGAAGGATAATTATAGGTTAGGTTGGACATATTAGTAATACACATTCATAATAGTTAATATTATTGTCTTAATAAGATGTTTATAAAAGAATAGGTTTGTTGTGTTTAACATGTTACGTCAAATTGTCAATGATCCGTTCAGTCCACAATTTGCTGCCAGTTTATAATATATCTAGTCAGATTATAAACGACGAAGATCACAATCGGTCGATAACATATACAGCTTACTGATACTAGTTTTATTAAACATTTATTAGAGTTTGGCAACCTTGCCTGTAATTTCATTTCTTCAAAACATTACTTCCTTCAAGCAAATTTTTGTCTATATTAGTATATTGTTGTACATTATTTGTACAAATTGTCTATATTACGAGAGACCAAAGTATTACTGAAATTAACGTAAGTATTTACTATTTATAAATCTTTATCAATATACCATATAAAGAAATAAAATGGTATGTATCAAAGATTGATGAAAAGTCGTACATGTGATGGCATACACTCCGTTAGCCATTGTGTCTATTAACTGTTATATAACTGCTAATAAAATCTTAAGCCCCAGTTAGAATAAGATCAGATATGTAGAGCATGAATATTGATGATGATTAACGGATTGATTTTAACTAACACAACTGGGTTTTAAACCTACAGATGAGTACACAGATTCAAACATTAGCAAGTATGTTCTTAACATATGTTGCGATACCAAGATATAATTGCCTATGTATTATATTAACTAATTAAATAATATCTTTAATATTAATTTTAAATATTTGTCTCAATTACCATTCATTTTAAAATATTTTATGCTAATGTACTCACAAAAATCATATGTCCAATGTTTCCTGATTTGTACTCGTCTAAAAAAAATATACTAAAGCTATAATGTATGTAATTAATTATATTGACACATACATTATCCTTACAAAAACCATTTTTCCTTCTTTGTGTTATTCTAATAGATCTACAACAAAAGATGTAGTATAGTTGCAATGTGGCCTTCTGACCATGTTAAGCATAGAATTTAAATGTTCAGTCAGCAGTCTTACATTGAAACTAATCACTTACTAAAATTAGTACTTTGTGGATGTAGGCTTACCTAGATATATAATCATAAGGCACTGTCTACCTCAGTTTGTTTAAAAGGTTTAAGTTCTCTTTATTTTTCTTGCAAAACCTTTAATCATCATTAATCAAAAGAATGGCCAATCATTGTAAATCATTGTTAGAGGATCACACAATCAATTTTGTAATAACCATGCTGCTAATTATCTAAAGTCAACATAAACCATCATTATCATCAGTTAATAGAGGAAACAATTAATTCAAATAAATATTTAAAAGGTATGTTTCATAAGATCTACCAAGAAGTATTATAAAAGTTTAAATTGAAATGAACATACAACATATAGTTTTTAATATTATTGATAACAATCCTAAGCAATTTTCGTCTCAGTAATATAAATTATTAAACAGTATAAAAATATATGAAATGTAAAAAAAAATTAATAATAAAAATGTAAAACTATGTCATACTAGTGATTATTACAAAATAAACAATAGATCCGTGATCTCTGCCTACCCCTCTGGGTTACGGATGTGAGCGCATATTTATTTATTTATTTAAACAATAGATAAATAAAATTATAAGAAAAAGCATTAATGAAGTTATTTGATATTTCAACACATAACATTGTTTACATGTTATTTGTGTAAAAGAACATCAATAAACGGTAATTAAGAAATATGAAAGTTAAGAGGAAAGATTGTAAAACTGTAATGGATGGACGTGCACACAGTCACGGTCCAATAGTTGCACCATTAACAAACATACCAATGTATCGCTACTTGTACCACTCACTAATTGGTTCAAACACTGACTACAGTTAACCAAACAAAGAAGCATTAAATAGTGTAATCAGCTTGGTTACCAATGAATACCAATTTCTACTGAAATATATCTCAAAACTATTTCATTGAACCATATTTTTTTGAATGATGTTTATTAAGTTAATTGTTTGATTTCACACTGAAATAAATTTAATTCACTTGAAAATGCATTGTAAATAATCAGAGATAGATGTATGCACTGTGAGATGTCTTAAATGTGTGTTCTAGGCATAGAATTGATTTGTATTTTTTGATAATTTGTAACATGTTTTAATTTCTATGGCATGATATAAGCTTAATGTTACTAAAAACTTATTTAAAATAAATCAGAAAAAGGAAATAGTAGGTAAATTTAAATATTGGTCTGCCCCAATAAATAACAAAATAATGATAGCAATAGGAATGAGGCCTACAAAGACTACTAACATGGAAATGGAGTAATTACAACAATTTTAGTCTGATTCAATGTCTCATTTTGTAGCAGATCAATCAACAATGCTGTCTTAATATTTAAGGAAAAATATGATAAAAGACCTAATTGTAGTCTATATAA
This sequence comes from Papilio slateri, assembly GCA_018246275.1. NCBI lineage: Eukaryota > Metazoa > Arthropoda > Insecta > Lepidoptera > Papilionidae > Papilio > Papilio slateri. Next base: position 20,744 of record DWTW01000075.1, read on the forward strand.
AAAGCCCCTATTCAAACAGCACTTAAGACATTGACATTTGATAGGTACAGGAATTTACCAAAATTACAAGTATATTGCTAATATTTAGTATGTAATTTTCTCCTGTCTTACATCAGCAAAGCAATAATAAAAAGAAATCTACTTTTTACTTTTGCAAATCTAAGAAAAATATAAGTTCTGTATATATACAATTATATATATATATATAGGTATCAATAATTACATTAAAAAAATTGTACTACTGATGATTCAAACAATGACATTAAAATGTAAGTAATGATATCTTTGACAAAGAATCTTATTGAATGAACTGTGAACTCTTGTTTAGAAAGTGTCAGCTATACTGGATAAAGTAATGAAAATAAAGGTATTCAGCAAACTATATATAAAAGAGCATGTTTTTACCTGAAAGTCTGCAGAATAAAACTTCACTTGTTAATCTCCCACTTAAAACTTTTATTATAGATATTTTGTTATATGTATTATCACAAATCCTGGTAGACTTTTTAAAACACAATCACGCAACTGACAATTCTCAAGTCTGTGTTTTCTTTGATTACTGATCTCTCATATAAACATAATTTACACAATAAAACACAATCTGCAAGTTGACTTAGGCGTAACTCACACCCAGAGCACTTCACACTACACATTCATATATGTTTATTGCATATTTGGATGGCCTTTTAATTCTCTAAAACCGTCTTTGTCCTTCCACATTATTAATCTCATGAAATTATATACAAAGTTCACTAACATTATTTTACAATACATATATTGTGTAATATAAAACTCAGACAATGTCCCAGTTACTTAAGGACAACATTAAAATTATTACAACTTTTTGCTGCTAAATGTAATGTTCCAATCAGAATTCATATGTTCATTTTGTTTGATGTGACAATGATTACTTCGGGAGTATCTACCAGTACTAAAGTATGAAAATATAAGATAAAGCACCTCGATTGGACAATGGTATGTATCAAAGATATTAACAACGTGATATGACGCGCTCCGCGGCCGCCAAAGGTCCAACGACGGGGACCAGCAGGGCGCACCCCGGGACCTCCGCGCGCCCACCGGAGGCAGGCGGCCGTCGGGCCGAGGCGGCTGCCTTCCTGCCTCCTCTTGCAGTCTTACGAGAAATAAATGCCACATTACACTCTAAATATTAAAGCACTGTACAACAACAATAGGGTTTCTTGTCCTTTTCTGGACTAACGTTCATTTCGCGCACGATCTCTGCAAACATCTCATTTACATTGATGCGACTCTTGGCAGAGCCTTCGAAGAACGGGCAGCCCCACATTTGCGCGAGACTGGAACCTTCTGCTTGTGAAACTTCCCGCTGATGCTCCAAGTCTGCTTTGTTGCCCACCAACAGTATTGGCACACGCTCGGAGCCTTTAACACGAGTGATTAACTCCTTCATTGGCTTTATATCTTGGAACGTCTGGTGATTGGTTAAAGAATATACTACCACAAAGCCTTGGCCATTTTTTATATACAAATCTCTCATTGATGCAAATTGTTCCGTGCCCGCCGTATCT
>DWTW01000076.1:0-22251 GCA_018246275.1 Papilio slateri
TATATGCTCTCTGGCAGGATTCTCTAAATCGCGATGCACAATTTCAGCTTTTAGGCAGCGTTCTCTAGTGTCGAAAACATAATCGTGATGCGTGTATTTTCTTAGAAAAATATGAATTGTCGAAATTATCTTTAATGCACTCTGGCGGTGAACGTTTGAAGTACTTACCTACCTTTCAACATATACGAAAACGGGTATCATATCACCCTTTATTCATAGATGGCGCGTAAGTGCTAAACGAACTTCGACACTGCACCCTTAGACCGCCCAGTGAACCCCACCTGCCACCCTTAAATAGGGGTTTGCCTTATATGCTCTCTGGCAGGATTCTCTAAATCGCGATGCACAATTTCAGCTTTTAGGCAGCGTTCTCTAGTGTCGAAAAACAATCGTGATGACTGTTTTCTTACAGAGAAAGATATAAAGATATTATAAAGATGAACTACATTAAAATAACATTGAATGGTATGGTGTTAAATAAATTCAAAACATCTTTAGTTGTGTGTAACTTTATTGTTCATTTCATTTTTTTTTTCATTTTAAACACATTTCATACATAAGTAATAATTAGAGTAATTTAATAACAGATATTGACCTGACATACTGAAATACAACTTCACGTGCTTGTGTGATTAGATAAATTAACTGAGGCATAATTTCTTTATCAAAATCCACATTTGTCCAGACTGCAACATTTATCAAGATGACTAGGCAAATGTTTAGACTACCGATAAATATATAACTGAGAATTCATAATTATTATAAATTACACAACATAAATTATAATATTTATGTATTTGAATATTAATGATTTAGTTTTCAATTTAATAATATTAAAACAATGTACTGTTCACTTACATAACTGCAAGTATTAGAACAAAAATGAATTACATAAGTAATTCAAATGCGAAAATTAGCATACATTTTACATTACAATTACTATTTTTACATAATGTTAAGATTGTAATTGTGGTAAAAAGTACACTAATAGTACTCCTATTACTTATATAATAAATATCACTTAGACATGATGATGCACATAAATTACCTCAAAAATATTTCATGTTAGACATTGTAATAGTATTTCTTTACAAATGTAGAATCTCAAAAAATAATCATTTGCCTCACTTTTATTCTACATTCATATAATGAAGGCAAACCACGCCTCTTAGTGTCCTGGTTCTACTTTGTAAAATAATATCAAAAGATGATATTCTCGAATTTTGATGGTTGTAATAGAAGACCTAAAGAAGAGTAATGTAGTGTAAGTACTAATGTCTATACATCCATTTGGAGACACTTGCCTTATACAGTAAACTTCCAAATGTTAAGGCACATATGAAGATTCAATTTTGTTATCAATACACATGGTACCAATTACTAGCAATAAGAAATGCTTTTCCACTAGTCAACCTTATGCCATGTATTACTAGTAGATATCCTTTATCTAGTATTATGCAAACTCCTGATTTTCTACCAAAACTAAAGAAATCTTAGAATAAATAGCAGTACATATGATACATGTAAGTACATGAAATGCTCAGAGAAGAGAACCTTTAATCCTAATTTTTCTCATTTATTAATTTTTTTTTTAATATTCTATAGTAGCACACACTATTTGCCTTTTTTATTTACTTTATAAAATGCAACTCACTGCAAATCAATTCATTCCAAAATTAATATTTATATTATACATGTCTATGCAAAAGACGACTGGCTGGTCGTGGGTGCGACTGGCCGGAGAGAAAAAGACATTTTGTTTATATTTTATACTTTCTACGCATGATTGTGTTTTGTTACATTCATCGTCGACCGCCACCAAGACAACATGTGTTTCGTTTAATTGTATTTTGGCATAAATTGTTATTTCATTAATACTTAACAATACTCATTCCTATTTAAGGCCATAATTATGTACAATTTATCAATTTTTTTGAAGCAATCAATTTGACTACATCATAAATTGAAAAACACTTAACCATCATGATGTTTTGAACTTCTCGGTATCTTTCTTCAATTTGTCATAGTCCTCCTTAACTTTTTTGCATTCACTTTGCAGATCTTCAAACTGACTCTGAAAATGATATAGTCTTTACATCAATAAAATCAATTATTATGTATTAATATGTATGCTGCAAATCATCTCCTACACCTTCATTATTAGATTATGTGACTTTAAATAATTAAAAACAAAATAAGGTTTGATAAACAGAGATAAACTCATATACTTGTCCACAAGGGGTTACCGCATATAATTATGTGGGTTGGATTTTGTCATGCCCACCTAATTCTAGATCAATAAGTCAATCATGAAAAAGGTTGTTTAACAGGGAGATTTATAATAACTTGAGCTTCATGGCTTATTTACCACACCAGAAAAGACCCAAAGGTTTGGTGAATGAGAGTAAGAATGAGGTCTATGAGTTGAAACATAAGAACATTATTGAAAAGACATATGAGAAGTTCAAAAACACACCTGACATATTGCTGTGTGTTGTTTCATGGCTCCACAGCTTTCCATTACATCTTTGAACCTTTCTTTATCAGCTTCATGAGTTTTTTGTGTTTCTGTTAATAATTTATCGATACGATTTTTATATTCTGTAACAACTTAAAAAAAAGAAACATTATATTTATAATTATTTATGGAGATATTTTAGGAGAACTACCGTATGTTTACCATTTAGTTGATATTTCATCGAGGTCAGTTCAGACACGCAACGGTTTCCGGATTCAGAACTGTTATTGTTTACTTGTAAATTATTCAAATATAAAAAAGCAATCCAGACTAAAAATGTGAAGACTAAAATTGCAATCAGAAATCTTCCTTTCGACAGAAACCGTAAACTCATTTTTTATTAATTTTTTTACATTAAACTAGACCGTTACCCCTAATGTCGCATTAATTAACTCTATTAATAAGTTATGGAATAAACTGACTCATTTGAATTAATACAAAATGGTATTTACCATATATTACATAAAAAAGTTGTATTTTGATAATTAGAACGCCTTATTTACATATTTTGACTTTTGTTTAACATTAATAGTTGACAGTAACTTTGGCATTATTTTTGATTCTCTGTCTTACGCATAAAAACCTGATGCGTAATGTAAAAAATTCTAAGCGTGATAAAACTATATATTAATGTTATTATATAACTATTACATTATATGTTAGTTTAGGTAACACATTATAATACAATCCAGATGCTTATTGTATTGTGCTTATTGTATAGTGTAACTGAATGCATCACATGAACATGCGACCTTGAACCAGTTCCGTCATGAATATTTCTAGTCTTGGTCTTAGTTCTAGTTGTAACTTATTAAAGTAAATCTTAAGTAATTAATTAATTTTAAGTTTACCTTTAAATATAATAATATTTAATATTTCGTTATAAACAATTTACGAGAACAGGTTTAGGTGTTGCCAATTAAGTACTTAAATTTCCATGCTAGCAAGACTAAATTCACACGACCTCGCTCCTCATTCGCTTTTAGTTTATCGCTGCGTTATTCTTTAGATGTGTTAGCTTTTGCTGTTGCGAGTAGAAACTCGAACCTAGTTTCGAATTAATAACTCCTTTATTTATTAAGTTTTTTGTTTCGACACTAGTATTTTAAGGGGAAACATTTCTTGAAATAAATAAGATAGAACAGAGTAAATAACTCACGACACAATGATAAATAGTGGTATATAAATAATAACCAAAAAGGTACTGTTATAATAACAGTACCTATTTCCTAACTAAATAGTAACAACTATACCAAATTAGTGGGCTGGGTTGTTCGTCTCTTTCTATCCAGGAGGTAAAAAGGTGAGATTTTTTGGTTTATTTATTTTGTTTCGTTTATTTAAAAGTTAAAGAAATAATATAATATTTTATTAAATTAACGTTAATTTTACACAATCAATACAAATACAATTTGTAGCAACATCGATGTGGAGTGAAAATAAAAAACTGTTTTGGATCCTAGACAGTAGGTATATTAATTATAAAATCCACGTATATCCATGGTGAGCACCGCGGCGTTCAGTTAGACTTTGACACCAGCTTTGCGTGTGTGCGTGTACCACTGCGAACGTGTTTAAATATGTATATAATAATGTCTGTGTATTATGCGGATATGTTTATCATAGAAACGATTTCTCTTCTAAACCAGAGAATTTACCTCGTTTATTTTTAATTTGATTTATTTTACTTTTCCAATGAATAACTCCAAAAGTGAACAATATTGTCACCTTGAAATTTATTTAATAAATAAAAAAATAATTCTTACTGAAATTCTTTTAAATTTAAATTTTTAACGTGAAATTACGAAGAATAAAAATATTCATATGCCAGAGCTGGCTGTACTCATAGGCTCTCATAGATCATTCAGAGATTTAATTTTAAATATCTGCATATAATTAAGGCCAACACAATCTATTTTTCACAAAATAAAATTGGAAGTAAAAGACACAAGAATGAATGTGGGATGTTCCAAATGGTTTTAAGAAAGGAATGGGTTGTACGGATTAGTTCTTTTCTTTATACATGGTCATGATTACAGAAAAGTTTTTGGCTTAAAACCAAAAAGTTTTCTGCGCCTTCATCGATTTCAATAAGACCTATGATAAAGTAAAAAGAGATGATCTATGGTTGACTTTGGCTGCATTTGGATTGAACAGTGATCTAATACAGATGTTAAAGTATTTTTCTAAACATCCTACTGCTTGTGTTAGGATTAACATGGCCTACTTATATTAGTTTCCCATCAATAAAAGTGTAAGATAGGATTGTGTAGTATCCCCATGGCTGTTCAATCTGTTTATGGATGCTTGTTTAAGATCTTTGAAATACAAAGAATGTGGATTAAGGATGGGTAAGATAGATGTAATATGTCTCTTGTATGCTGATGACCAGGTATTGTTTGCTTCATCGGTGGTAGATTTACAAATTATGCTGAATGTAATGAATGATTCATTGGAACATAAAGGTATGAAGATGTACATAGACAAGACAAAAGTAATGGTGTTAAAAATATTCAAAGAGAACAACATAAGACAGTAATTGAAATAAATTTTAATGGTGAAGAAGTAGGATAGGTCTCTTGGTTAGGGGTGTGAGTGATTTTTGTTAAATAAAATTGTAAAAATCCAATTAATTTCAAAAGAATTTAAAAATAATTATTTTCTTATAGTAATTAAGCACATATTATCAACCAGGATATATTTTTATTTTCCTTTTAATTTTGCCCTCATAGATTACTGATAAGGTAAGGCAGAGCCTTATCAAAATATGCGCACTCTAAACTGTCCCAATAATTATTTGATAATGTTGCTATCACTACTATTTGTTTTTTCTTCATTCAGCTGTATGTTTAATTTAATACAGAAGTAGTGTAATCAAATTTATGATGATTGACTGATAACTTTGGCCTTATTTAACTCATAAGCTATTAATACTGACGCACAAATTAAATTGAAAGCAACAAGTGCGTACAAGTCACAATGTAACGAATATGTCTGGGATACAAAAGGATTAATGGAACTAAATATTAGGAAGAAAACATATCTAAATTTACTAGAAATACTTATATAGTAGGAAAACAGAATGTGAGGGATTAAAGATAAAATGTATGGGAAATAAAAATAATCTAGAATGGATGTCATATGAGATGAAACAGGAAATTTTTGATAATGAACTTTATATTTCAAAAATGTGGAAAGGAAGATTTGTTGGGTACAAATAAAGTCACTTTAAAGATACCAGAATATTAATGAAAGCTATGAAAAGTAAGTTATATGTTAGATGGATGCATTAGTACCATAAAATATATTATTTACAGATGATCACAGATAAATGTTTGTTTCAAATAAATAAATATGCGCTCACGCCCGTAACCTAGAGAGGTAGACAGAGATTACGGATTTCTATTTGGCGCGATACTGACCCACACCTCTCTCGCTTCTTCTACATCCATACATCTATGCACACATGCTCATTGGTTACTGGCAATACCGCCTTTATTTAGTAAGTCACTAATCTGATTAGTATAAGTTATCCTGGGATACCCCCTGCAAACACTACTACACAGCTTTGTAACATATATTTGTCTTGTTACTCTCTCTTCATTCATCCTTTCAATATGCCTATTTTTGTTTCAATAAGAATGAAAATCAATAAAGACGAACAGTAAAATCAGGACCGCATTGATGGTTCATTTACCTAATTGTGTTTCACTAAAATCTGTCAAGAGGCCTATTGTGTTGTGATTACATTCCAATCATAACTTTTGCGTGCTTTGCGTAATCCTCAGCTCATATGGAACATATACATATATGTATGTGCTTTGGAGTTATATCTGATGAAATATTGACTTTCCAAATTGTTAACTTCAGTTGTTTGTAAACTGGCATTGATCTATGTAACCAAGTCTACATATTAAAGTAATAACTTTCTGTTGAAGGTAGTTTGTCAATTTGAAATTAATTATTTTAATGGTTAATAATTACAGAGACTGGATTCTGGCAATTAACAAAATAAATCCATACAAATGTATTCATTTATAAATGAGTTCTAATGACTTTATTATATTGAGTTTCAAAACTCTCATTCCTTTTGTGTGGACATCTCTTTTTATTACGAACTACCAGAACTGTTACTATATTGTAGTTATTATATTATAGTTAACGCTTTAAAAAGTGAAATTCATTATCAGCTGCAGCTGCATTGCAGAGGTTTGTTCTAATTACAATTTATTTTACTATCGTATCATGTCAATTAGAGACACCCGTGTATGTTTTAAAATTGCAAATCAGTAAAACCAGTAGCAACAGCAATGTGCGGGCTCGTTCAAGGAAGTAGACGTATATTTACTTCTCCGTTTCGTCTCATGAGTGAGGTGCCGTAGGCCCCATCCTCGTCCTTTTGCCATCCCCCCCTTCTCTCCCTTTATTAACTCTATTCCCCATCCGTAACTCTTCTAATTGCGGCGCGTATTGATGCTTTGCGGCTTTTATATAAAATCTACTAGCTGTGTACCGAGCTTCGCTCTGTGTTATCTTTTGTAGGATCGTGTTTTGTCACAATAGATATTTAGTATTAGGGTACTGTCTTAATATATCGTGATCTAACAATAGACAATAACCTATCCCAAAAGACGGCGCTACAAAAATTACATTTTTTTTGTGTGATTTTTTCTCATAATATATAAAATTTGATATATATCGTGATCTCTGCCTACCCCTCTGGGTTACGGGCGTGAGCGCATATTTTTTTTTATTTTTTTTAATATAAAATTTCATCTATATCGTTATAGCCATTTAGTAATTATATATTGGTGTCCTCTATAACATTTTAGTACCACTTTTCATCATTATTTTATCATTTTAGTATCACTTTGTTCTATTTTCAATAATTTCCGCAGCGTACGCGATATAACGATTATTTATTTCACACGTTGAGTTACATTATTGAAATTTTCATAGGGATTCCTAACTTTTTTGAAAATATTCTATCGCATATGTTCATCAGAGAGAATGTAGAATTCTAATGATGAAATAATTTTTCAAAATGAGTCAGTAGTTTTAGAACCTATTCAATGCAAGCAAACAATCAAATCTTTCCTCTTTATAATCGTTTAGAAAACGTCACGTCATTTCTACTTTATCTTATATGTACTAGTTCTTACAGATCTTTTTTGATCAGGGTCATTATATCAAATTAGGATTTTACTTGTTGTCCTCTATAATTAATAAAAAATATAAATTGCTATTATTAGGTTTATTTTAATACCAGCGGAAAACATTTTTTTGGGCAACATATGACGGTAAATGCCAGTCATTCGACCTTCGATCTATTCAAACAATTGAAACTAATCTTGACTTTTTTTTATGAATTTAAAATAAGCTATACAATGAAGACAATCCCATTAAAGTCAGTCGTTTTATATTACGTTCGCATACACAGACGCACAGTCAATACGATTTGCGATTGATTTACTTAACGTTATGATTTTTTTACGTAACCATAATCTAAATTATTATTTAGTTTTAGGTTTTTCACCACACTATTTACCCGTATTACCTAACTTCCTTACAGGACATTGTTAATTTATATTTTCAAGAAGTACATTTATTTGCTAATGAAGGTAAAAAGTATTAAGACTTACTATCTTATGCCACAGGAGTGTTGGGGATAACATTTTGTTTTCTAAAACTAGGACCTCCGACCAGAACCATAGTCATAGGTACGAGTTCCTAAGCTAGCTAGCCTTACAGTAGTCGTGTGAGCAGCAACATTAACATATAGCAACCTCTCTATATTCTGGCTTCCTGTTACACACTTCCGTCCCTTTTTTCGAAATCACTCTCTCACACATACACATCTAAATCCTGGGCAAACAGGGCTTGTGTGCAAACTTTTATATCGTGAATTATTGTTTCGTGAAGTTGAATAATGGAAGGACTGAAGTCTTTGCGGCAGGAAGATAACACTGGTGCTAAAATAAAGTTAAATCAACTAAAACTCCAGACTTAACTCGAGAGATTGGTTATGAATTGTTTTTTTTATTTTTATAATGATTTTAGGAATTATTTTCTGTTCTCTGGATAAACAGTAGTGCAAAAACAACGATCTTTGTACCGCACAGGTTGGCGACGAATCAAGCTAATTCAAGATGGCGGAAGCGCACTCGGCGGTCGCGTTCTCCTTCGCAATTACTCACGACGGATGGGACGTCAACTTTGATCGAGAGGTGCTCTATTTGGTGTGGGAGTCTGGCCTAAGGTCCTGGAAGAAACGATTGGCGCGATTCAGGGTTTGTAGCTAATGTTATTTTAATCTCGACGTTCCAATATATTTGTCAAATATTTATAATGAATAAACTAATGCTTGACCATAATTCCACCTGACGTTTAGTGGTTTTAAGATAGTACGCTCAGTAAAAACTGATGCTGGCATCAATCCTCTACACAATAAATGAAGATCCAAATCGCAAGATAATTCATAGATCGACTCAAATCTAAGTAATCAAAATACGCAAGTTATTGTTTTATTAAAATTTAGCTAATCCGAGAAATTACGTTGGCCTTAAAATTAATTAATGTTTTGTTACCCCATTAGCTGTATGCAGTGGCGAATCCAGGGGGTCTGAGTGGCTTAAAGCCATCCCTAGATCAGTGGCAACTTTTAAATTCTAATAATTATTTTTTGCCAGCATGACACTACCTGGTTCTAAATTAGCCATATAAAATGTTCTGTGCTTTTTAGTTTTACCCTGCTAAAACCTACGGACAGGTGGGTCAAGTCCTCCGCCAGTTGCTATATTAATTTGTATGAATTGCTTGATGGGTTGCACTTGAGTCGATTCCCTGCATTGTAGCACCTTAAAATATATATTTTTCGTTTGTTCTATATATCTGGATGTACAATTATCTGTCTTGTCTGGATATACAATTATATACTCTATGTAGTTTCTGTCATCTCATAATTATTGTGAATAAAAGCCTACAACGTTATCTACATTCTAGGCTTTTATTCACAATAATTACATACATAAAATATAAAAAATCTCTGACAGTCCGCAATGACAAATCTTATGACAATAATTTTTGATGACCATTGATTTATTTGATTTGCCTCCTCCTCGAATAGCAGAATATCTAATAAGAAATATGAAAAATTCACGGGAAAAAATCAAGAAAATGGGTTTTCTCACACGTTTTTTTACACAAAATTACAAAAACTACAAAGAAAATATAATTATACATCCTGAATTTTACAAGAAAACGAAAATGTCGTATATTTCAGGTGCTTCAATGAAAGGAATCGACTTGAGTGCAATGCAACCCATTCAACAATTAATACGGCAAATAAGATAACACAACATAAATGAATTCTAAGGCACAACGAAGTTTGGCGGGTCAGCTAGTATAAATCTGTAGAGATTGGCTGTAAACACAATATTTTTGTGATATTAATTTTGTGATATAAGTATTAATTTTATAAGTTATTGACATCAGTTCTACTTTTTTTATTCTAAATGTTAACGTGTTTAGTGGTAGTTACATGAATTTTACCCCTGTTTACTATATTTTGGCGTAGAGTTTCCATAGAATATTCTAGGCACGAAGGACGTTCCTATGTTAGTAGAGTATTGTGCGATCATAACCAGGATGTGCAACATTAGTCTAGGCTGAATCTAGGGGGGATTTTATGGGTCAAACGTTTGCCGCTTGCAATTACTTGATTTGCGAGTAACCAGAACTCGATCTCCGCTCCAACGAAACAATATGACAGATATTCTGCACAAACTATACGCGAAATATCTTCTGCTCACTCAAAACGTAACGATATTTATCGATGGATACGACTGAGTGATGGAAGACACCATAGTAACTAGTTTTTTTTATCGCAAGATATTACGCACTAGTTTAGCGTTAGCTTCTTCACTCCTCTATCTATCTCTATCATGTCGGAAGGCAGGGAACTTGTTTCAATTCTTAGCTGTGCGCACTATAAATGAATAATTAAATCGCTTCGTTCGAACGAATATTTGATAATTATACAAGCTTACAAGTAACCCTAAGGTTTGAGATGGAGCTGATACTGCGTGACCAATGTGGGATATTAGAATTCCGGCGTTAACTACACTAACAACCTCGTCAGTGGCTCGTTTCTTCTTCAATTACTACAACACAGTTTTTTCTTCCTGCCGTTCTCCTACTCTTCGTGGGGTCGACACAGTACGGCCTGCCTGACGCCAACCCTCCTCGGGCATATATATGAAATATTAGTGGATTATCGAAATATAGTACATTATTTATTATATTTCTTTAAACCATAGCTGGCTAATTACTACACAGTATTATTTATTATCTGTCTGTGTATAGCGTTCTAGTCTGGTTACACATCAAGTTTTAAGTCCACCAACCACGTGACTGCCGGTACTATAAGTATGCGACTCCTTTACCAGTATTCACCCGGCAATTGCCGGTTCAGGCGCGTCTTTAGATGCGAGTTATGTACATAATGCTATTGCAATGGCATTGTGTACACATGCGTACGCGCGATTCAATATTAACTAATAGTTTGATTACTCGCGCGATACGCGTACTACTTACTCGCTTTAATGTGGCCGCGACTGTAGACCACTTATGATACAGTATTGATCAACAGACTTCATGTTCAATGCCAAGCACGTAGTTACTCAATACAGATGCGCTAAACAGTGCATCAAAAAGTAATGTGACATTTATTACATCATCCACTGAAGTAATATTACTCACAAACATTACGCATTACTTTCGCTTTGATTATCAGATGCGCTACATAATTATATTTGAGCTTGATAATACAATTTATATGTATTTTTTTAAGGATATTAATTAAGATTAATAATAAAAAGTCTATGTTGCTTCCGAAACATATAGATTTCTAAAAAATAATTAAAATGGTTTCGGTAGTTTCAGAGTTTATGCAAATGAAAATCTATTCGTTTTTATAATACTTAAAATATCGTTGTAGATTTGAGTTCTTTTTAATACGCTTTTAATAGCTTACTTTGTGTCTACTATACATTTTTATAATATTTTACATAACAATAAATGTATTATCAAATCGCTGACCAGGATCAATAGGATTTAATTTAAGGATTGTGACGTCAAATAGTGTTTTAATCATACAAAATTGAAATAACAATAATTTACGTAACGGAAGCTTTACGTGTTGTTTTAGCTTTTTAAATGATTAATTATGTCAACTAAAGTCCTATTTGTTTAAAAAAAATAAAACAACCTAATTAATAATCTAAAAGGTTTACCTCCCGTTACCTGAATAGATTGATTGTAAATCTTTCAGTAGTCGGGTGTATATGTCGTTCTATTTTCAGTTCTTTTTATTTATTCAAACATAGATGAACTTGACGGCAGCGCCAATTAGACTTCGTAATGTAGTGAAACCGTAGAAAGTGTATTGTGGAAAAACGACACTTGTGCGAGCTTTTTTTTTAATTCCGTCTCTTCTATCTGAATAGTATATTCTATGTTCGTCTACATAATAACTGACAGTGGGGTTTTGATTGCCAACGAATAAAGATACTTCGATTTAAAAAAAAAAATTTTTTTTAATAATTTAAAGTAATTTTACATTATAGAGTATGGTAAAGATTTATACTAGGCAGTAGTTACTAAATTTAGAATGTTTAAATTAATACATGTACCTCTATTTAAGTTATTTTTTTACAATGTGAAGGTAATGATTTTTTTCATAATATCGATACTCATGACACGGTCTATTTATAAGGCTCCATAAAAAGTAGAAGTATATATATATTTTATTTTTTACAGAACAGTGTAAGCAATGGCGTGTACCCAGGGCACCTTCAGTCCCTCTACTTTTTATGGGCGTTACTCGTGGCTACACATTTTGGCGGCTTTAATATACCTTTTGGACTAGTACAAAAAGCGTTGACCGTCTTACCTGGGTAAATCTATTTTAAATAAATACAAATATTATTATTTTACCACCTTACACCCTAATTATTTTACAAGAAAATTACTTTTGCATTTTTATTACTTATTTAATTTGTATGTTGCTTTGGTACTTTACTTATATGCTGTACTTGCAACATGACACTCGTACTATAGAGTATAAGTTACTTAGTGAATATCTTGTTTTTTACGTTTAGGACATCGACGATGTGGCAAGTCATAGCTTGCTTATTGGCAGCTCTTACAATGTGGCTATCGGTAATATTCCTGATGCGGTACCTGCTTAAAGTTTTACTCATGTACAAGGTAATAAAATAATACTTATGTACATTATATTAACTTTTACCTTAATTTTGTTTACATTTTTACTCACAGCTTTCGATATATTATTTCGCTAAAATTCGGTGTTTTTTTTTAATGACAATTAACAGGTGTAAATGTTTACAGGGGTGGATGTATGAATCTCGGGCACCTGGAGCCAGGATATCATTTAAAACGAAGCTTTGGGTCAGTGTTGTTAAAGTTCTATCCGGCTGGAACAAACCTAGGCTGTACAGTTTCCAGGGATCATTGCCTAGACTTCCATTGCCATTAGTTAAAGATACTATGAAAAGGGTAAGTAACTATTATAAAATAACTTCTTTTCTTCTCCCTTAACTCGAAACTCTCGCAATAACAGAAACTAATACTTATTTAGAATCTATAAACCTAGACATGTAGTATGTGTAAGTCCAGCAGTGGAAATCTGATGGTTTATATGTGACCCATGATATTATATTTATGCTATTTTATTTTATTTAAAATGGTAGTTAGATTTGTTATTTAATATTCCAGTACCTGATAAGCGTCCGTCCGTTATTAGATGATGAAAATTATAAACGAGTGGAAAGGCTTGCTAAAGAATTCGAAGAAACGATAGCAGTAAAACTACAAAGATACCTCATTTTAAAGTCTTGGTAACGTATTATATTTCTCTATATTTACTCACTCTCACTCATATAACATTGATTTTTTGTATATTAATTTCTATTTATATATATTAATAGCCGCATATATATATATATATATATTTCCAGGCTAGGATTCCAGGCTACTAATAATGGTGTATTCATTTTGTATCGTATTTATGAAATACCGATATAATTCAGTTTTATTATAATACAACTGTTCATATAAAACATCTCTATTTTATGCTATTTTTTTTATTAGAACATATCGAAATCTGTAACATTATCTTATAAATTTCAATAATAAATAATATTTAATAGCAGTTATATTTATTAGTGAAGCGCCAATAACTTATTGGTTGAGGGTACGGATTGCGAACAATGCACAACACGGTGGTGGAATTCGAATCCAATATTCAACTATTGTCGTGTACTCTGTCCTAGTACAAGTTTAAGCTTATTTCGATAATCTATTAATATTTCATATATTATATGCCCGAGGAGAGTTGGCGTTAGGCAGGCGATCGACCGTAAAAGCTGTCGCCAAAACCTATACAGTATGGACCTATAAGTGGGAAAAGGGCCTGGGAAAAATGTAATATTTCTTAGCGATTTGTAGAAAGAAATTTAAAACCAGTTTCCGCTCAAATTGACCTCGCACAATGGCCGACTCGGTATAATTAAAATAAATCGATACTTACCCCAATGTCATATATATAAAAAAATGTTAAAAACAAACCTATCTTTTGTTTATGATATTTTAATCCGAATTTAAGTTTGTTTATTTGTTACGAGATAGGATAAACCGATCATTATAAAACTTTGGAAACTCGTTGTCAGAGGTACAAAAAAGGAAGGTCTCTTTTATACCAGGACTACATAGGAAAAATATAAATTATATTTACAATATCGTTTTTCATAGGTAATGGTTGGCAATTTTCTAACATATTTGACCTATAATTCCAACGCGGAATCAAGTTCAAAAATCAAAAATTTATAAAAATAAGTGATTGCATGCGAAGCCGCTAGCCGCAGCTGGTGTTTATATGAACTAAACAAAGATTTTGAATTGATTACGAATAATTTTCAGGTGGTCGAGCAACTACGTGTCCGATTGGTGGGAGGAATACGTTTACCTGCGTGGTCGCTCCCCCTTGATGGTCAACTCCAACTTCTATGGAACTGACGCAATACTACTCAGACCCACCACCAACCAGGCAGCAAGGGCTGGCGCTATTATTCATTTCTGTCTACAGTTCCGCAAACTGATCGAACGACAAGAATTAGAACCCGTAAATATTTATTGCTAATTGATTAGTTGCAATATTTGTAACATTTCATTTTAAATAAGATCCTGTCATTTGTGCCACTATTTGTAATTAGAGACTCATACATATTTCATTCAACCTTTAAATTTTCAATTACAAATAAATATCTTAAATACTATAAAGGCAACAATTTCTACAGAAAAATTATTAGCTTCATAGTACTTGTTGTATCTCGTCAAGCAAACATTTCTATTATTCATATTTGTGTTACATTTACTATAATAATTAGTATTGCGGTATATAAAATAAGCAAATTAACCTTCAATTTTTTTCAGATAATGCTTCAAAACATGGTACCCCTGTGCTCGTGGCAGTACGAGCGTCTGTTCAATACGGTGCGAGTTCCAGGCGTGGAAACAGACAAATTGGTCCACTACCAGGATTCCACACACGTCACTGTGTACCACAAGGGCCGCTATTTCAAACTAATGGTTTACTCTAGAGGCAGGCTGCTTAGACCCGCAGAGATACAAGTGTGAGTAATTTGCAATTACAGTTACGTATAAAGTCATTTTTGATCAATACACATCGATATGCAACATATATAATTATAATGAAGTTGGTAAATACGAGATTATTAAACAAAGGTGTTTGTGGTGTCTTGTGAAAGATAGATCGTTCTTATACCTTAGTATTTTCTCGACACAAAGATTCAATAGAAACAGAAATAATAATAAATTCTTATAATTAATGTAAAAAATGAACATAAATTTGATTTCTCCTATATAAATTATATACTGTTATCGCAAAAAATATTTCCACACGCAGTTTTAATACATCATAATTTGTGTTATTTGACACAAATTATGAAATTATTGAATACTTTGATTATGAAATTTTCCGCCTTTCTGTTTGATTTTTGCACCGTTACAAGCATCGGTTTATATATTAAAAGTATTGAATAACGTTCATGTACATAATTCAATATTTTTCTGTCTTTAGCTAATTGTTAGATGTCTAAAAATGAATAATTTCAATTCTTGAATGAAAGTGTTCATTTAAAGCCTATTACTTTTTGAAAGTTGCTTTTAATTTTCTTTCAAAGCCACTTTCAAAAAAAGTATTTCTTATTTAAAAAATACTTTTTTCTTAAGTTGCTTTACATATGACTGAAATACCTAATAAATATTAAAGGAAATTAACTTAATTAAACTGGAAATGTTCCTAAGCAATAAATTGTTCAATGATGCGTAACATCACGCTTAGAAACATTTAATATGATTGTGTGCAATTCATTTCCTGATATAGTAGATTACGTAACCAGTAGCATAGTTCAAATTGATAATCAAATTGTATAAAATTATTAATCGGTTATATACCATATTAATCAAAGTTACGCCTTGGTTGTACCACACAAACAATTTTATAATATTAAAACAAAAATGTAACATTTAAAAAGCCCTACACTAGAAAAAGAACCGCACGCTGTTCTCACTATACACATCTATATATAATATAACGTCTATATACAGAAAACGGTTATGTTATATATAACGGTGTAATATACTTGTGTAACGAAACTAATTTCTAACAAAGAATATATGAGAAATTTCCATACAATTTCCATATTAATCAATAATTTGGGAGTTAATATAATAGTAAAAAATATGCAAATAAGTTGATTGTTCTAACATTAATGAACACTTCTCAATATAGAAGAATAGAATTAGAATTAATTATAAAATAAAATAGTTAAAATCAAATCTTTTGATACAAAAGAAACTACGAGCATAATCGTCGTAATATGGGTGGGTTATTAAATAACAATGAATACAATATGATGAAATCAAATCCGTCTCAAGGTTTCCGATAAAACTTATCTGACGCGTCAGAGTCCCGACACGAGTTTCTATAAGTACCACAGTCAATTATATATAGGTATGTAAGTAAACAAAGCAAACACGTGACTTCTATCTACAACCCTGAAGAAAAAATGAACTAATGTTACTCAAAATAGAGTCGAAGAAACATCAAATAAGAAAATCATTATTATACCTTCAAAAACTAACAAAACATTAGTGCTCTGAATACATTCTAGATCAACAGATAGCACTGACACGAGTGTCCCAAATCTATGCAATACAATCTACATATAATGGAATCTTTACAATAGATACGGCACAAAAAATCTATTGTGCTGTACATTAAATGTAAGGACGTGTATTAATCTTCAAGGCTCGAATACACGTTTAAAACACGTTTGGGTACACTTTCACATCAAAACCTTTGCGTTTATTGCAAAATACGCTTATAGTCACGAAAATTGCTGCTCTCGTGCTGTTTTTATATAACTATAAATAGCTGTTTCTGCTCATTGTCGACCGGGTCAATTTTAATTAAAAAAATATATATGGTAATGATCCCTTACAAAGTGACAAAGCATTGTTTGCTGACATATCCTATAAGATTGGTCCTTGATTCCCTTCATTTAATAATAATGATGATAATAATAGATATAAATACATTATTATATATACTTATAAAATATCTATAACAATACGTAAACATTTTTATTCATATTCATTATTATGTAATTTTACGAGATTTATCAATATTTTCCTTCTTTAGTTTTAAGTCTAATTGAATATTTATTTTGATAAATTACATTTTAACCAAATCTACTTCCTTGTTCGGATACCTTATCTGTTATATCATTAATTATGCAAATTTGACTTAATGTCACCGTCTGAGTGGTTGCCTATTATTAATTGCGATAAGCTTCGATATGATACAAGTAATAAATATATAAATGTAAGGCTAAGACAAAAAGGACTTGCTATATGAGTACACAGAGAAAATATTTAAAATAACTAATTGCTCAAGAATAAATACAGGATCATGCATAATAAACATTCGTAATCTCTAACTATCATTAACGTCTTGCTGGTTTATGTTTTGTTTATTTATTTTTTTATAGAATAAATACCTCATTGCTCATATATTTTGCACATGTACGTAGGTTCCTACCCGGTTGGGATCCAGTGACTAATAAAATTAAATACCAAGCATACAACTGCAAGATCCCAAGATACTGTGAGCTCATTCTACAAATAATTGAGCAAATATAATTATTGAAATAAGCAGTTTTGACATTGGGACGTCAGACACCTCCGTGGCTAAGAGTCCTGTTCAGTACTCGAAACGTCTGGAACAAAAATATTAAATAAATGCGATAAAATCCGTACAATTAGTTAAATTGCAATGTACATTCCCCTTGGCAATGAGGTTCTATTAACACATTTGATTGTCAAAAAGTGCTCCTACTATAGAGATATACTTATAAAACAATTTTTATTTTAACACGAGTTTTGTTTTGCGTCAACAGTCAAATCGAACAAGTTCTCAATGACAAGTCCGAGCCGATGATAAGGGAGGAACGGCTGGCGGCATTAACTGCCGGCGAGCGGTCACACTGGGCACACATTCGACAGACATGGTTCAATCGAGGCCACAACAGAACTTCGCTACACTGCATTGAAAGAGCTGCATTCAATGTCTGCCTTGGTATGTTCATATCACAGATTCTATTGTAAACATTTTCAAATAGATATGATTATTATTTTGAGTATAATAAAGTAAAAACTCCTGATTTTCTACTCGTAGTTGCAATACACTCATAGCTCTTTACGAGAATGGCGTATTTATCGACAAAACGTTACTTTTATTTTTTGAGCCGTAATAAAATAAGGGACTATTTACAACTGTTGGTGCATTTTAATCTTTGTTTGACTGAATCTTAAATTGACTGTGATTGTTTGAATCTAACGACGTTTTTAATATTTACTTTTGTAAAATGGGCTGAGATTATATAGCGGCGAGTAACTGATACAAACACACAAATTTCAACTTACAGATGACAAAGAATATGGATATGATGAAAATGTACCGAGCAAGTTGGACGAGTACTGCCGTATACTGTTGCACGGCCAAGGTCATGACCGTTGGTTCGACAAGTCCTTCAACCTTTGCTTCAGCAAAAATGGCTTTGTAAGTATATTCATGTTAAAATGAACCGACGCCGAACTATAACACTTGCACCGTTACCGTTTACATTTTTACATTTACATTTTAGGAGTATTTTTATTCTTAATAATCTTATTAAGAATTGACTGTTGGTTAGAACTATGTATGACTAGTGTAATAATAATAAAAAAGTTACTATACCATATATTTCTATACAATCATTCGTATCTTATATAATTATATTTATTTTTACAGGTGGGGTTCAACGCCGAGCACACTTGGTGAGCAAAATTTTGAATTTATTCATAAAAATTATAAATAAAAAAGATTTATAATGGGGAATGTTTATAATGGGGAAATACTGAATGTACTTGACGATACGATTTCAATAATTATTTTATCATTAAAAAGCTAAGCTTGTCCAAAAGCAACAAAGGGTTTTTGTTATAAATGTGCAATGATTTACTGGGCCGATCCAGACACGAAACAGCTGGTTGCAACATTAGAATTTCTTGTTATATTAAACTAATTCCATCATTTATTATAATTTGTTTCAGGGCCGATGCACCTGTGATGGGACACCTCTGGGAATATGTTATCTGGTCGGAGTTACAGAATGGGTAATTATTAATCATTTCTTATAACATTATGTGGTTGAATGAAGACAAACAAGCAATCGGTTCAACAGGTGTGTCAGTGACTGCCCATAAACGTCCATAGAAGCTAGAGTAGTCGGTGGTTTTGTCTGGCTGGCTGGTAGGAAAGAGAAGAAAATAGATAACAGAAAAGAGAAGGTATGACGCCGGTATGCTGTGACTTCGTGGTATTTCCGCTGGAAATGTTTCTATTCCAAATGGAAAACAGAGAAGGTCAGAAATGAAGAAACACAGAAACTATCTCCTTGAGAGAAAATATAAGATTGCATCTATTATTTCTACGTCGTGAGAACTTAATACGAACTAGGGTGAAGTGATCTAGGGCTCTTAACCTAACAGGCTTTAACTTTTAGGTTATGTTATAAAAATTGTATTTTCATCTCAAATGTGTATTAACGTGATGGTATACATATTAACTGCGACTGTTTCAGTTACACAGCAGATGGTAACACGCGCGGCACAGTGGTCACCGCTCCTCCGCCACCGATAAGATTACAGTGGGATCTAAACAAGGAAGAGCTGATGAAAGGAATCGACATGTCTTATAACATTGCCCAGAATCTTCTCAACGATGTCGATTTACGTATCTTGATGTATGCCCAATACGGGAAAGGTAAGAAGATACAATTAAACATTCATTGAGATTATATTTTTTATCTGAATTTAATTATCTTTACTGAAGTTACAAATCTATGTAACTTTGTTATTAAATTCTAAACGAAACATATCAGAGGTTTTGAGATGTTTTCACAAATTAGTTTTAAATAAAAAGGTGTAAAATGGGTACATGATATACTTAAAGTAATTTTATTCATTAACTTTAATCTAGGGAACTCCTAAAAATCGTCTAGGAAATGCATAGTGATTATGTCGACTTGTCAAGATTACATTGTCGTGAAGAGTAGGTCTAGTTTTTATTATTACTAACGTCTCATTCGCAGGTTTCATGAAGAGTTGTCGCGTGTCACCGGACGCGTTCATTCAGCTCCTACTGCAGCTGGCGTACTACAGAGACGCGGGCCGCTTCTGCCTCACGTACGAGGCATCGATGACACGCTTGTTCCGCGAGGGTCGGACCGAGACAGTTCGCTCGTGCACCGTCGAGAGCACCGCTTGGGTTCGGGCCATGGAAGATCCTAATGCCACCGTAAGATCTATTCTTAGTACGTTATATAGCTTGAAGACTAACTATCTTACCTCTTGATGTAATGGAATCTTTAAAAGGTAATTTTTACCAATTTCAAGATACTCAATTAAAAGTCAGAACTATTTTTTATTTTGTTCCGTTTGGCTAATTAAAAATAAAATCAGCCAGAAATGCTTGATATATAATAAAAGGAACATTAAAAAATTGTGTAAGTTTGTCGAAAATCATAAATCGGATATTGTACCTACTGTATCATATCATAATGTACATCAAGACAAAATCTAACGTGAAAATACGAACTAATTATTTATTAATGTTCTACTAAATCAAGAATTGTAGCGCCAGGTGCCATATATGATGAAACATATAAGTTTTGAAGGAAATAATATGAATTTAGTT
Source organism: Papilio slateri (assembly GCA_018246275.1). Classification (NCBI taxonomy): domain Eukaryota; kingdom Metazoa; phylum Arthropoda; class Insecta; order Lepidoptera; family Papilionidae; genus Papilio; species Papilio slateri. The sequence goes on from DWTW01000076.1 coordinate 20,922, forward strand.
AAATTTGCTAGCTCTATTATATGAAAATACATCTTTTTTTAAACTAGGTGGAAGAACGCAGGCAGCTATTTGTCAAGGCCAGCAAACGCCACCAACTTGGATACCAGGACGCCATGACGGGTCGTGGCATCGACCGTCATCTATTCTGCCTATATGTTGTATCCAAATATCTAGAACTGGATTCGCCTTTCCTACAAGAAGTTTTCAATGAGCCTTGGCGGCTCTCTACCAGTCAAACGCCTCACGGTAAATTATTTGTATTAATTACAACATAAATATAAAACCTTGACTTATATTTTACAGGATTAAATTAATACGGCATATTAATCGCGAATTCATTCTTTAATTCTAGAACTGGATAAATCAGGTTCAAATCGGTTTTTTTTTTTCGTTTTTTAATGGTAACAGTATGTTTGAGAAATAAATCAAATATATTTTGACGATATAATTATATAAAAAAAAATTAGGGATTGCTACAACTTGTAGTAAATTTGATTTGATACCGCAACATTAGTCCGGGACAAAGAAAAGATTTGATTTGTAGTTTGATAACATGAACTCGTATGTTCCTCTTTTCCAGGTCAAACCAGCATGTTAGATATGAAAAAGTATCCGAAATGCGTAAGCGCCGGCGGTGGCTTCGGACCGGTTGCAGATGACGGCTATGGGGTTTCCTACATCATCGTCGGAGAAGACACCATTTTCTTCCACGTCTCGAGCAAGAAGAGTTGTCCCATTACGGTATGCATAATTTAAACTACATTTCGTAATAGTGAACAGAGCGACGCTAGCATATAGAGTAATGGCTATAGATTCTAGCTAAAGCTAGCCTCGCCAAAACTATGCAAAGTGTTTGCAGGAATAGATAAAAAAAAAACTTGTGATAATCCTTTATTAAATAGCCTTCAAATATTAAAGAAGCCATAAAACTAAAAACGCACCGTTCTGTCACTTACGTTGCCATGCTTGCATATCATTATATGCAAATATATGCATGCATATCATTATATGCAAATATATGCATGCATACGCCAGCCGTGCTAAACTAAAGACAACGGAACTCCAAAAATGGCACTCTATTGAAGATTTTACAAGGGTCATAAGAAACTCCTATAACAACAAAACTAACGGATGACAAACAAATTAAGGAACTTTTTTTTTCAAATAAATATCAGGCTTTAATTATAAAATTAATTATAATTTAGAATTTCGTAACAGAGTATAAGACTTCCTCCTTATATACTAGCGAGAATTAAAACTCTGCAATAAAAATTTTATCTTAGCCACCAGCTTTATTAACCTTGTAGTGGACCGAGCCTCGCTCTGCAAT